>JANHGB010067736.1:0-17265 GCA_026283785.1 Coracopsis vasa
CGGGCGGTGCCGGTGCGTGCGGGCCCGGCCCGGTGCGGCTCCGCGTAACGCGGCCCGGGTGCTGCCGATGAGGGGCCTCTGACATGCACCGTTAACGGCGTCGGGGGGCAGCCCATCCTGGGTCAGTAATGGTGGGGCTCCGTCGCCTGCGGGCTGAGTGGCCAGTGGCATCCCTTTGAAACTGACACCCATCTGACAAGGCTGTCGGTAAAACAAATGAGTGGCAGCACTGATTCATTCAGTTCAAGCGAAGTAAAATTAAACATAGTTTTCTGCAGGACTGTGTTTTGGTTCTGCGGTGCGGCTTTGCTGGTGAAATCCCTTTGGGCCACCCGGCGCACCTTTTGGTTAAACACTAATTTGGGTGTTGGTGCTTTGCTGGTGTCAGCTGCAGTTGTAATGAGTAATAATAGGCTAAGCATTGTGCAGTCGGTATTCTGAAACGTACAGGATGATCTGGCTGAAAGTCTGCCTGGTTTAAGGCTGGTTTTCTCGTGGTAAAAAGGTATTTGAGCAGAAGAAACTCTGTTGAAAGGCTCTTTTGTGGATTTGGAAGGACAGTGTAGCGTTCTGAAATCTTAGTCTGCACCAGTGTTTCAACAAGTAGTTCAAATATAGTTTGAGATAGTATTAAAACTGTGTATTAGAACTGCCAGTTTGCATTAAAGCGCAAGTGGCTATCGACTGCTGGGGCTTTTTTCAACAGTGCTCAAAGGGGAAACAAGGATATGATCTTAGCTGTCTTAATCCTTTCCAAAAAAGCAGAGATATCTTATTATAAAAGTCTAATCTATTTTTCCTAATGGAAAAATCAAATAAGATGCTTGTTAAGACGTTTGATAACTAGAGTTCTCCTTTAATACTTCTTTATCCTTGGTGATAATTCGCTAAAACTCTTCTGAAATAAAAAATAACGCCTTAACACATCAAAGACTTTAAAGCAGCAGTCTTCTTGGTTCCAGGTGTACTTTTTTGTGGCCTGTACAAATTAGAGAGACTCTTGCATACTAATAGGCTGCCTTTCATCAAGTAGATAATAGCACTTTATTATTTATATTGGACACACTTTATTGCAGCAGTCAGAGATAGCATTTCTATTGAGCTTGCTTTGGATTTCAGTAGGAGAATGAGGAAGAAATGCATAGCAACATCTTTCCCTGTATGATCAAGCAAGGTACTATGTATGTAAGATTTTAAAGATGAGAAGGTGATGGATTTAGGTGCTTTGGAGGGGGAGGGAAGAAAGGAGAGGTCATTTCAGAGCTGTGGTCCTGAGGAACAGAGTCGATTGTGTGGGGCTGTGCATTACAGGTTGTCTTTTAGATGCTGCAGTATAACTCGACTCGAATGCAGGTTGGCTGGGATTAAAAACTTTATGATTGTGCTAGCAGGCTTGGATGTTTCTTCAGGGTTTTGCTACCTTGGGGATCATACTTGGAAGTTGTGAAGAGCTAGAGGCTTCATTTTTCTCAATAGACTTCCCTTGTTTGATTGACCCTGGTGGCAGCTACAGAAAAACAATACATTAAATGTAACTATTTGGGAACTATTAAGGCCTGCTACGTAATTCTGCTGAGCAATTTCTGTCTTTGAGGTTGTGCTTGGCATAGAACTGCTCTTCACAGAAAACACTGAAGTGCTTTATGGAGCTGAAACGTGAGAGCTGCTGGTAAAAATGCTCCTTCTCCCTCAGGAGACAAAGAACCAGTCATCTGTCTCCAGGTTGAGTTTTCTGGCTCAACTCACTCCTAAGTGCTCTTTGAACAGTTCTTCACCACTGTCTTGTCCCTCAGACATTTAGCTCTGATGCAAGTCTGACTGGTGGGTCTCATATTCACATGTCATAGCATTAAGTTCAGCTTCACAGCATCCTTTCTTACCTGAGGCAAGCAGTTTGTTTAGGTGGGGTAAGCCAAACTTCATCAACTGCTACTTTCAAAGGTTGATGTTAAGACTTAATCCTTGGGCAGATAAACAGTCATTAGCTCAACAAGTCTGAAGAAATTACTTCAGCACAGCCGGATGGAGAGGACTGGATATGGTACAAATACTTCCCTTTTATGTTTCCTCCTGCGATCTTGGTTGGTTCGTTGGCTTTTGTTTTACATCTTTTTGCAGAAAGAAAGCACAAGTGCTTGTTTCCTCTTACAGAATAGAGAGCACGGAAGAGCAGCATATGCTTCCTGCTTCATGCAAGGGAAGAGAAAGTTGTGTTTGTTACAGAGGAAAATGGACATAGGCGAGAAAGGCAGCATAGATCTGAAAGGCTTATCGGTAACCTGGCAGCTAGCACAGCGTTCCACAACTTGGTCTATGTCTTGTCCTAAAGTCCTCAGGTTTGGTCTGTATGGAACATCATGGCTATGTGACCTCACCGAGTAATTTGTGTTGGTGCTGAAAGACAATGTAGCCTATTTTTCTGAGTTGGAAGGGCGTTGTGGTGTATGGTACCTCTTGTTTTCTCTCCATCTTGCATCTTCAGAAAAAGGAGCTGGCAGGATAGTTCAGTAACAACAAAGAAAGATCTTCATGCTGGCTTCTTGTGGTTTTCTTGTGTGCTGAGTATATCTGTCCTTAGAAATCAGACATGTAAGGACAGATTTTTGGGGTAAGAATCTTCTATACCCTAGTGCTCAGGCTGCAATAAAGGCTACTAACGTTTTTTGATGAAACTGCATCTCACTAGTAACAGCCTGTTGGCTTAACACTGATCTGAAAATTGAGGCAGAAATGGCTGTTTCTTGAAATGTTGAATTGGGTAGTGGTTTTACTGCAAGGCAAAACCTAGGTTGAATTTGATCTGACTTGGAAGGGTAACAATATCAAATGAACAATTCCCTCTTTGTTGCTAGAGAGGGAATGACTAGCTTTATTTTGCTTTGGTGTGAGACATTCTGGTTTTATACCTGACATGAAGATGCAGACTACAAGGTAACCTTTTCTGAATGTTGCCCCAAATCTTTAATTAGCTCTGGATATAATATTTTAGAAGTTTGGGGACCAAATTAACAGCTGCTTCATTATAAATCAAACCTATGCTTGAATAGTGCATGAAAATATTCTGAAGATTTGCAGCCTACAGTGCAGGCTCTCATCTTACTTCTGCTTTACTTTTGCTGCCTTCAATAGCATGCTGTATTGTGCTAGATGTACCTACCAGTGTCAGATGTCTATGTACGTCAATACAAAAAAGAAAATTCTAGTAGAAGATACTTAGCTGGGAAGTGGAAAACTAGCCAGCGCTCCATTTGCAGCTTTTGATCCAGGCTGTTTTAAACAAAACCAGAGAGCCTATGATACTGTGTGAGAAAGATGTGTGAAAGTCACACGGTGTTACTAGAAATTTATGTACTCTCGTAATGAGGAATATAATTTATGAATTTATCTCTGATGTTTCAGATAGGAATGAACTGCTTATTGGAAGTTAAGCAGGGCAATGTAATACAGCAAAATCCTGAAGAACACTTTGATTGTGTTTTGCTGTGTCACATTGTGTTGTTCCTTGTTCTGTTGCCCAGTTTATCCGATGGGGAGTCTGTCACCTTAGGAAATTAATTCTACTTCCATATTTCATAACAGTTCAAGGTGGAAAGAACCTTGATCCTCTTGTTAACAGTGAGAGATATAGATCATTGTATTGCCAGTAAACTCACAATTGTAATGCTGTTTGTTTGAATTCTTCTCCCCATAGGTTGGCCTTCGGCAGCTAGATATGTCATTGCTGTGTCAGCTGTACTCCTTGTATGAATCCATTCAAGAATACAAAGGTGCCTGCCAAGCTGACTCTAATGCAGACTGCACGTACGCTATGGAAAATGGTTTTTTTGATGAAGAAGAGGAAGACTTCTAGAAGCAGGAAGATTCACCTCCAGGCTGACCAAGGTTCTTTGGTCCTTCTCTCTCTGTAACACACCTCGGCAAGAATGACTGAAGCCTGTATGGATCCCTCTTCCTGAGGAGGAGCACCCAGCTACCCCAAGCTGTGTTAAATTCGCTTATTTTAACAGGCTGTCAGTACAAGTTACTCATGCAAATACCACTTGGGGAAAGTGCTGCACTCTTAACTTTTGAAGAGTGCTCAGACATGCTTGACAAGAGTTTTCAATTTAATTTGCAAGGTGGGTGTTTTCAACTTCAAGCCTTGGTAGCTTATAACTGGAATTTTAGTCGTAGAAGGCAGCAGCGACTTCCTGAGTTGTAATAACTTTGTAAGGGGGAGTGGGAAGCCTCCGCTGTGGTGTAAAATAGGTGATTTTTGTTTTGGTCAGCAGTATTAATAAATGCTTTTTGAACAGGCATCTGGATGCACGCACATCCTCAGCTCTACTAAGCTAGTTCTGCTCTTACCAGCTGTATCCAGTTTTGTACTGGGTGGATTGTTTACACAGTTTAAATTTTTTTCCTTAAGCTAATTTTTACTTTTCCTTATTTCTAGCTTACAAGTTGTCCATGTTATCAGCAGGGTTCTTTTCTGTTGATTTAATTCACGTTCTTGGTACTGCCACTTGGCATTAACTTTTATACTGTTGTCTGGATTTCTCGCATCAACATAGCTCTTTGACCAGCTAAACTCTGTTCTGAAATGGTTTGCTTAGCTTTTACTGCACTGCATAGTAAAAGCACAGATTCAAACATAGTCTGTCTGCCACTGTGTGGCTTGGGATAACATTGAACTCTTGTGCAAGTGTTCTCGATCATATGAAGAATAAGGAAACCTCTCATATGACACAATGGGACAAATTGCAATATTTTATACTGGGTGAACTTTGTTTCTGTAAGGTAGACTACAGCTCTTTATAAAAATGCAAGATAAGTATTTTGAGCACATACTTTGCATATGTTAAAACTTTTTATACTAACTTGTTCTTTGAAGTATAACTTATTTTTGTTTTCAGAAGTTGCTAAAGCACTCGGTTAAGTTTTTATTATTTCATAGTGTGTAGATATAATGCTTAATCAGCTTAGAAAATGAGAATTGCCAGCTATGCTAGTCTTCGCCCTTCTCTTTTTTTTGAAGTAAAATCGGCTCCCAATGCAATTTTCATTCCTTAGCTTTAATTCTGAAGATTGCTGCAAAGCACAGTGCCTGAATCTTGACACAAGCTAATAATTAAGGGCTTAAATCTCAAAGGGTTTTTGCATGGTTCATGTCTGGCATGCATACAGTTTACAGAAAGAATTGGAGATCACATTCTGGGGTAGTGCCTCTCTTAGTTTTTAGCAAAGGCTAGGATGTTGCAGTGATAAAAGCCAAGAGACTTCTAGGGTGGAGTTTTTGTGCATTCCCTCTAAATCCGGCTTATTTTAGTGTAATTTAAAGGCCACAAGAGACTGTGCTATAATTGTGTATGTGTATAAGTTCTTAATCTAGTCTGTGGCAATGGTTGGAATTTTCTTTAATGTTAATTCTGGTCTAATTACTTCACTCACCCAAAACTAGAATAAGGCAAACACAGATAATCCAAATGGCTACATCTAAATTTAAAAAGTTGTGTGTGTTTGTGTGTATATGTATACACATGTATGCATACAACTTTGACTTAAGAATGTATCAGCTTTGGCTATAATTTGCTGTGCTTTTTGTATTTAGATGAGGCTTTCTCTAGTCTGTTGAAGTACTGATATTTTCTTGCTCTTCCCCCCAAAATAAAAAGCATGATGTTTAGCATAACTTTATGTTGTGTGTATTTTAATTTACCATTTCAGCAAATCCAAACCCTCCCCCCTGCCCAACTTTTCCCTCAAAAACCAAGGACTAGTCATCACCCCTGGATTGAAGCAAGCATTTTAAATTACAGTGGAAACTGTTCTACATGCCCATATTTGGAATGGTAATTTCTTCCTTCTCTGTCTTAATTGGATTTTACTTTTTTTTTTTTTAATTCAACAGAGAAATCCTGTCTCTCATAGAATTAAAGATTCTGTTTTACAAATCCTTACACAGTGCCATTCATTAATATGGTGAGAAGGGACTTGAGCAAAATTCACTGTACCTCTCTTATAGAAACAAAGCTTAAGAACATAAATAATTTTGCCTTCTAATTTTAATGCAGCATGCTTGTGAGTTGGGGAACATGGAATGTTTGGCTTGTATTTGCTGTACCAAGAGAAGCATAAAAGGCATCACTCCACAACATTATCTGCACTGGAAAAGAGAATGGATTATTAGGAATTCCTAAGTTTTTAGCACCTTGTCCCATTTAATAACATCTTCTTGCATGGGAGAGAAGTTACAGTGTATATTCCTAAAGCAAATTCAAACACTGTGAAGGTTGGCTAGCTAGACAAAGGTTTTAAAACCAGTAAATTTGTTATTAAGTTAGTAAGCAATTGTTCCAGAGGCAGATTTCTGTGCCTGGTGTTTCAGTTGTGAGCTTTATCTGTTTACCACATTATAATCGCATGAAGTAGGGAAATTGCTTTGAAAGAGAGGTGCTTGGTGAGAAAGTGTAACTTAAACACTGAGTAATTGTTACATGCAGCTTCAAGTCAGAGTTTGGTTGAGTGCATGACAGAACAAGCTGTATTACTACAAAAGCTTGCTACCCTGGGTCTGGACCACATACCAGCATACCTTTCCCATTTTTACTCCATAACCCCAATTTGAATTACACATAACCTTTTAAGGGTATAACAAAAGAAACTCTTGCAAACTTCCCTGCCCAGTGAATACTGCATGGTTCTTTCAGTCCCACAGCCAGCTTAGTATTGAGCGGGTGCAGGAAAAAATGGGCTTACAAGGAGACAAGGAGTCAGGCTCCTGCTGCTCAGAGACAGAAAACTGAGTACGCAAGTTGAGAAGGCAGTCTTCCATGGGTAACTCTTCACTGGCCTTTCTCCAAAGGGCCTACGAATGCGGTAAAGCGGTTAGAAATAAAGAATTATTGGGTCTGTGCTAGCTATATTTGAAGATTATTTTTTTTTAACAACATTCCGCCCTCATTTTATTGCTATGACAACTGCAGAGTCATACAGCCATAATTACATTATTACAGTCTCGTCCCTTGGAAGTGATCTGTTGTCTACAAAAAGAGCAGAGTCTGGAAGAAGTGCTCTATGCTGGAGAAGGTAGGTGCCATAAAAAATGGGTGGCTGATGCCCTGGCAGGTGTTAAGAGATGAGCATTTAGGTTCAACTTTAGCTCCTGGTGAGTTCACTGTCAACCCTATTGATTGCAATGGGGATGCACTTCGAAGCAGGGATCTTTTTCCTGAAATTGGAACTGCTGCTTGAACTCTTATTTCTAAGACTGGAAGAGCTGCATGGTATCTATACTAAGATACAAGAGGCATTCAAATACATGCTACAAATGTTTTCAAAAGTACCACTTTGTAATGCAGTGAAACACAGTAGGCGATTGTTTAAATAACTCGCGGAAAAGATCAGTGTTGCTTCTAAGAAACAGTTTTCCGATAAAGGTGGGGCAAAATTACACTTTATGGATAGCTTGGATTCGGATGCTTGCTAAAGTTGAGTTTTACTGAAGAGATTAATGTTGAGTTGTTTTACTAAAGTAATGCAAACTTTAGTGTAGTTACATGAAATTGGAAGGTCAGGAGAATTATTATGCAAAAATCACTATAATATTTATAATTAATTTAGACCCTAATCATAGGTAACCAAATCATTTTCTGTGAACTTTTTAGAAATTATGTTGATGTTTTCTTGCAAATAATGTAGTTTGCAAAACTTTAATGAAGAGAGTAGCGAAGGCCTGAGCAGCTGTCTAAAAAAGTTGATCCACTTAGGACCTATTTACAAACCTAAGGTTTTGTCTCCTATTTAGTCTAGTTCCTAAGGAAACAAAGCTTGTGCAGTGAGACTGTCTGTGCATTTTGTCAGTTTGCTATAAACCACACTTGATAGAAGTTGGAAAGTTGCTCTGCTTTTATAAACCATGTAAAAATTGGCAGCTGGAGGAGAATTACTGCTGCTTCCACACACAGGATAAAACTCACCTTTTCACTGCTGTCTGGTCACCCAGCAACCAGAAAGCAAAAGCCGGGTGGTCACTCAGCTGCTGACAGCTCCACAGCAGCCAGGACATGTGCCATATCTTCCGTGGTGCTGAGTGAAGGGGGTGAGAGCCTTCAGCACATCTTTTAGTGAGTGAGGGTGGAAACAGCATACAGCAGAGAGCTCATGGAAGACCCCAGGTGCTGCCTTTGGGACTAAATGGGATGCTGAAAGAGGTGAGTTGTGGTGAGGGATGTCACAGTTTCTGAAGGTTGGAGCTTCATGCAGTTTGGAAGGAGATGCTGAGGACCTGGGACACAAGTTAAAAGTCCTGTTTCACTCATTCTGCTGCTACGACTTGGGGGATTTTTCATGTCTTTTTTTCAACCTGCTTTAGAGTCTGTGCATGTGCTACTTGGCATGTATTTTTAATGTTGCAGTCATTTGTTGCAGGTACACAGTTTTGCTTAACTGAAAAGAACATGTTTTATTTGCCTTGCTGCCTAGCTAATACCATTCATTTTGCTTGAGGGATTAGGTTGCTGTGAGGGCCAGGGGAACTAATTCCCCCATTCTGTCATTCAGCTGACTGCTGGGGAGGAATGTGAAACGGGAGCATTAATCGGGTATGTGTCAAAGGGAACCCTATCAACGGGTCTTTTCTTCTCCAGTGTGCAGCTTTGTGTCCTTCAGCCACCTTGAAAGAATCCACTCCTGTTTTCGTGATGCCTGCCTGTAGAGGATACATTACCACAGTGGTTTGAGGTTCATATTCCTTTTCATATACTAGATGCATTTTCTCAGAAAACAACTCCTCAGAAGTACATTTTTCGATCCATTGTTGTCTTTGGTTTATTTGAAGCTACTAAATTTAACTAGACAATGCTGCATGACCTAAGGAAATAACTCTTTGTTTTCTTAGCAAACTAGTTAAAAGTTCTGTCTTATTTGCAAAATTGTCTTATATTGATTTTAATATTTTCTGGAAGTTTCAAAGCTCCCTAAACTACATGCTAAAGCTTTCTAACTGGCTGTTCTATGACCCTGTCAACTCCCAGCTCCACAACTAGCTTTGCAAACACTCAGGGTCTGCTGTGAGGATGAGCTGCTGCCCAGGTACCTCAGGGTCTGTGGGGATGTGGTCTGTGCACTGTGACAAACTCTCCTGAGCTGAGGTTGTCTGGAGGAGCAGAGGTGGCCCTGAAAAATCCTGATGTGCTCCGTGGTGGATGTGATGGATTAAACAGTAGGTGATGCTCCCTGTGTGCTGGACTGGTGCCCGCAGCTTGCAGAGGGCAGCTGTGCTTTGTAAGGAAGTGGTAGGGTTAGCAAGGGGTTCTTACTCCAGATGACCAGCAGTGTGTTTGGCCATTTGCTTTTAAATGATGGAATTTGGGAGGGGATGAATAATCACTGCAGAAGTCTGTTTCCTTTACTTTTCTGGCTTCCTTTCAGCCTTTCTATTCAGGAAAATTCATTACATGAATGTTGGAAACAACCAACCCTGAATAATGAAGCCTACATCTGATTTCACGGGAATGTGCTTTTAGCAGTAGAATGTACATTTTTCAGATAAGGTTGGTATGCATTTTAGAGAGACAAATCCATTTGTGATTGAAATACACACGCTTAGGACTGTTTCAGCTCTTTGCTGAACTGTTGTCATGGGGTTTAAATGCATTCATGCTAGGACATTATTAAGAAAGTATCTTCAAGAGAATGCAATCTTTGAGAATTCCTCAATTTAAAATGAGAGGAGAAATCCCATGCAAATCATGGATTTGTTAGAATTTAAAAAAATGTGACCGGAGCAGACTGTTTAGAATTGTTAGTGCATAGGGAGTTCAATCCTGTGTCAAACCACTGCCTTAAATTCATGTTAGCAGTTCAATCTTCCTCACAGTTTTTACCACTCTCTTTCAGAAATCACAAGCATTTCTCCCACGGTCAGAAGCATCCCTGTGATTATCTGGCTAGACATACGAGTAAGAGTTTGAGAGCTCATTTTGGCTCAGGATACCAGGCACTGTCACAAACAATAAAGTTGCCTGTCTAAGCCCTACCAGCCCTTGTTTAAACTCTTCTGACTCATCAAACAGCAGAACTTTCTATGTTGCCTTTTTGTAAATGATTTAGTAAGGTCCTTACTTCAATTATAAAAGCACCTGGGCCACAGGGACAGCGCATTTCATTATTTTTCCTCTCAACCTTTTACAGTGTGTTTAGTTTAACTGAATCTGAAATTTAGCAACAACCTGTAGCACTAATTACTTGTATTGCAAGCCCTTACAACCTACAATTTCATTAGGGTTGCTTAAGATGATGTTAAGTTCAAGCAGGTCATGCAAAGGCAAATTAACAAGTAGTGATGCAAAGTTCCAAAGAGGTAAGTACAAGTTTAAACAGGACCGCATTTCTAACTTGTTCCATTACTACTAAATACCATCACAGCCTGTTCATGTCATGGAATAAAATGATTTTTTATATGCTACATTACACAAAAGGGTAAAGTAATGAAATATTAAAATAGTAGTTTGGTATAGGGGAAGGATGTTTTATCAGAATCAGATGACAGAAAAATAATAAATCACAGTGAAAATTAGTTTCTTATTGCACTAGAATATCAAAGTCTTCTTGCCATTTAGTTTTTATCCTGTGTGAACACAGCATGTCTGTAAGAGTCTTGATACTCCTTTTTCTTCTGTTCACTATTGTACTAAGTGTACACAATCTTGGCTTGTATCTTTGGATTACCCTTGCTCTTTCTGACTAATACTTAGTCACGTTGCTCAAATTGCAGCACTTCCTTAAATATCTTGCATCATACAGTATAACCTGTAGAGAAATGGCATACATAGCACCTATTCACTGTATAATTTATACCTCTATTTGTGTGCGTTTTCGGAAGAGGAAATACATTTGTGAACAAAACTCTAGTGTATTTGGGGGACAGGCATTGCAGTGTCATTGTGCTTGCATAAAGGACTGAAATTTAATGATAAATGAGAGAGGTAGAAATTTGTGTTAATCTCTGTGGGGAAGAAGGAATTCTGTTTTATGCGTTTCTTTTATCCTGTCTGATGTCCTTTTCTGTAGGATTTGCTTGAGGTCTGAGTTTTCATATGTAAATAGATTTGTTTTCTCTCCAGTGCTTTATGTGGTTAAACAATAGGACTTTCTTATACTTATCACTAGCCAGTCATTCAAAAAGTCCTTTCTGTTTCTGTTGCAAATGTAGGACTGTTCTAGGCTTTGAATGTCACTTCTCACAGAGAATAAACCTCTTTTCTATGCTTTCAAATGCAGGTGTGTATGGACAGAATACGTCAATCAGTATTAAAGAAGCCAAGCACATATAACTATTACTGCAGACATTAATTTGTAAGTGTCTGCTTTAAAAGTGTGCTGAATATGGAAATTTACACTACAATTTCTTTTGCAAATTGGAAGGGATTTTGTACAGATGTGTTTATTCTCCAGGAACAGAGATCTCAATTCACTGTGCCCGTTCTCTCATTCTCTGAATTAAATGATTTCATTTGTAGGCAGTGATCTGATTTTTGTTTCAACTTAATTCTAGATAACCAAGTGTGTAAATACTTATAAGAAGCCTGTAGTAGATCGGAAGAGGTATAGGCTGCCTTACTTATGTAAAAGTCTTAAATGCTTTGCAGTCCTACAGCCAAGGAATCTGTCAAATGGACTTTCATGTTGCTGGCTTAGCAAGGCTGTTGCAGGGGGTAGTAGAGGATTGGATGTGTGCAACCTGGAGGATAACTGTGGAGGACACAAATTTAGTAAAAGATCAGGCCACTGTCTTCACAATGGATTCCTCAAGTAAAATCTTGTATTTTCACAAAATTGTATTGCTTGAATAAATGGTCATAGTTGAAAAGTAAGTGGGCATCAAACTTCGACTGCACGCAATAAGAGCTGACAGGTCTCCTAATTTAGGAAAGGTGTTTAGCTGTGGTCTCTCTGAGCCAGATCTCTGCCTGCCAATGAGGACATCTGTCAAGAGTGCCCATCCAGCCTGACAGCTGGAGGAAGGACCAGATGACCTCTGCATTCGCTTCTAACCCCATCCGATCCTGTGAAAACAAAGCTGTTCCCATGGGTGGTGGCAGAGGCAGCTGCCAGCTTGGGATAAAGAGCTGAGCCTTCAGGAGCAGCTGCTGCAAGGATCTTAGAAGAGCCAGTGCTTTTCGGTGCAACAGCATGAAATTACAGATGGCACCTTCCACCCTGCCATTTATAGTGAGGAAGGATGTGCATGCGAGGGCTTCCTGTTTTGCCATCCTCTATCAGGACATATTGTAGAGGATTAAAAACACCTCTCTGAATGTTCTGTCAAAGCACTCCTGCAGCATAACCATGTTGGTGGCTTTTTTAAATAAAAGCAGATGAGTAACAATGAGGGAAGGGAGACATGATCTGTACGTGTTTCTGATGCTGTTTTGTCAGAGACACAACTTTTTGGTTTTTAAACTGATACAATCTTGTCCTTTTGCACAATAGTCAAACTATTGTGGGGATAAGGCGTCTTTCTCCTAGGTGTACTTTTCTTTCAGTGTAGGACCTTTATATGGTCAGAAGGTACGTAATTTCACACACAGATAAGGCAGAAAATACACAGGCTGTAAGAATAGGATTGACCTTCCCTTGCTCTCCATATATACACCTCCCACCACCCCCCACTTAAATAAATTGCACAATTGAGCAGGAAAGATTTTAGGGAAAATCCACTTAAAATGGAAGAAGTGTAAAATAAGGTTTGAAAATATGTGAGTTTTAATACAAACCAAGTCTTGTCATGTGGTTATATAAAAACCCAAATACCTACCATTGTGGTCATCCACAGCAGTTAATTTGCTTTTCCAAAGGAAAGGTGTTGAATAATCTGTCCACCCTTGCTGATTCACTAATCAGCACTGTGCTATTTTCATTTTGCTTTCTCCCAGGATGGAATGAGTAAGAGCTGGATTGTGTTTTCCTTGCTGTGCAACCCACCTGCCATTTCCACACTACTAAGTCAGAGAAATATCCTCATAGGGAAACAGATTCGTGTTGTTGAAAAAATTGATGAAGAGAATGCTGAAAGCAATACATTCGCTTTTGCTCCCTATTCTGCAAAGTCCAAGCCATTTTTAATGGTGCTGTCATGTCGCACTTCATTATGCAGTGGATGCTCTTGATGAAGACTGTTTTCTTCCTAGTTATCATTACACTTTTGTTGGCTTTTGATTTCTGGTGATCAAAAGAATGCTGTAGTCCTACTGAGAGAAAGAGATGCTATCTCTGCTGTAGCCAAGACATGATACATCAGTGGCTTTGAAGGTTAGAACCAAAGCTGCAGACTGGAAGTGAAGTGAGACACCAAAGAAGGGATCAAAGTTTAGAAATTATGTATGTACAACATCACTGATGGGCTACAGCACACATGGCAGGGAATCACTGTAAAGGTAACACCTACAGATGCTTAGAGTGAATTAGCAGTTCTGTAAAGAGAATGCAAGGAGAGTAGAAGTGTGTTGATGAGATTTTGTTTTCTTGTGTAAATTTGTGCAATGTTACTGGATTCATTTACTGAAAAGATACCAATGGCTTGTAATATTTTTTTTTAAGATGATTTTTCTGCAAGACCTGCCTGGGCTTTCTACCTCAAAGCCTCAAACTGCCAAATAAGATACATTAATTTTCCTTTCAGATAGCTGAAAGTAAGATCAGTTAATGTGCCAGCTCCCTCCCCTATCAGTTTTTAAACTAATTTCAGATTTATTTGGGCACACAGCAGCTGTGGTAACTTGGGATTCATGATTTGGTCTACATATCCCTAAATTCTTCAGATATGTATGTTATAGAACTGTGTTCCAGCAAGGGTCAGAATCAAAGCTTCCCAACATAACGAAGACTTTAAACACGTCACCTTCAATATTCACATTTTCTGGCTCCTAGCATGTCTGTTTCAGTATTTCTCATTTGTGGTGTTCACTGACTCCCAACAACCTGCAGCTGAGAGGACTCAAATGCTTTTCATCTCTTTAAGCAGACATGAACAAATTAGTCCTCCCCCAAATCCTGTGATGATGAAGGTGCAATCATTTTATGGAGCCATATGTATGACTTGCTCAAGGTTGCCCAGCAGTCAGTCTTATATTATAGCCAGGATTACGATTCAGGTCTTAATTGAGGTCTCCACTCCTCTGCTCAGCTAGCTATGGCAGGCACTTCTGTGCAGCTTGTGAACAACAGTTCTTTTGCCTAAAATGTACTCAGAATTACAGTTAGAGATTATAGGATATTATGGGCGTCATCTGGATTTATTTCTGCAGCAGTCAGCACTTATACTATGACTTCACACTTATGCTTTATATATATATAAAGGAATTTAAACCACATTCTTACGCAGGCAAAAAACAACAAACCCAAGCAGTATCTATTATCCTAATGAATAGAAATTGAAACAACACTGGCAATATTTCCTAACTGCTTTGCAGACCTGCCATTTATCTATACAGGGCTCAAAGGAGCTTTATAAATTCAGGACAGCAGGTCATGTTTAGGAAAAAGATTTTACAAAGCTGCTCATGTTCAGATCTTCTTTCTAGCCACCTCAGTAATATAGCAAGCATTATTGGAAAGATTAAGAAGGTCAGAACAGCATTATAAGAAGCAGGAGAGAAAACAGGAATCTTGTTATGCACCTTCCTGCAAGTTTTAACTGCACCAACCTGGGTTTCAAATTAATTCAGCAACAAAATTCCTGTTGATTTTTAGCAGCAGAGGAATGCATTCACTCTATCTTTTGCCATATGAATTTTCTCTGAGCTCAGTGAGGCTGCTCAGAATAACCCTAATTTACAGGACTGTTTGCCTTAAACAAAGAGATACCATGCTAAAATAATTTGCATTTTACAGCCTTCATGGTGCATATATTGAATTGACCCTGATACCAAGTCACCAAAACAAGTATTGTGACCTGGTTTTCATCACTAACTTCACCCTAATGGTTTTCCAAACCGAAAACGAATGTTAGGTTTAAAAGCTTGAATTTTGCAAAACAAAAATTAATCAAAGAATACATATTTACAGTGCTTTTATGTTCCGTCCAGTTTTGGAAACAGTGCTTCCTTTTCCATCTCCAGATGGCACTGTGGTGCTTAACACTACCCAGCTGGGGGAGAGCTGATGCAAAAGCACGTGAGCTCCTGAAAAACAACAGCTTTCTTGTTTTATGAGAAATCAGCTGCTAATGGTTTTCCAGTGCAGATGTCCTATTTTACTGTCAGTTCAGAGAAGACTGGGCTAACAAATGGTGGTTTATATGCCTGAGATACAACTTGTCATGGAAGAAAGGGCTCGCTTGTCTGTACGTGCACAAGGTCACAAGGGTGGTAGCCCTTGGCTCCACCAGCAAAACCCAATGCAACGCACACTACTGCAGAATGCAGCGAGAAGCTCTGCTGTTGCACAGCTCTGCCTATTCACAGTGACTTATCTCTGCAGTTGCTTATAAAAGTGTATTTTCAAGGATGAGGTGCAAACCATTGAAGTAATATCAGCAACTCTTCTAGGGAAACCCATAGACTTTACTGTTTGGAAGACATCCTTTGCCATTTAATGTTATCACTTAGACAATTACAGAAATGTCTACTTATTCTTCCTTCATGCTCACCCTTTGAAAACTTAGGAGTAGGACTTAGGAATAGAACATTCATTCACTTATAACTTACATATTTTCTCTATTCCCTTAGTTTTCAGTCTTCTCAACTCTTTAACTTTGTGGAAGTCTGCCTGACACCTATATTCTCTTTTACGCCCCCTCCTAGCTTATACTCTAATTATCCAATTTTGTGTAATTTCTACATACTTGGGATCTTCCCTATGGACCCAGTTAAAATTCCCAGCTCCCACTGTGCAATCGCTAAACCACTACTCAACGCAAGTCTGAATAACATCTTCCATGCATTTCATCCTACAGAAGTCTGGAATTTGCCCCATAGGCTCACAAATTTCCTATAGGTCATGATACCCCCTTTGATTCCAAGCAAATCTCAAAAGAGTTTACATGGGTTCATTTGCAGGCTGTTATATTTTTAACCCAAGTAAATAATTTCCTTAATGAAGCAACATATATATGTATATATATATGGGGCAGGCTATTTGTCATACATCTTCCATCACAGATGACTATGTCATTACAAAGAGTTTATGAAAGAGGAGGAGCTGGAAATATAAAAAGGAATAAAAGCAAGAGAAAGATGACTGTTTTAAAAAGGCAGTACCTTAAAATAGTCTCGGTTCTCTCCAAAGCACCATATGGAACACTTTTCCAAAGGCATCAAAAATGCACACACACCTTCCCCCACACACAGAGGCATTCTTGAGTTCCCCCAAGATTTATCACATTTTAATGTATTTGTCATGTTAGTTCTGGTAAATAAGTAGCCCTAAAACCACACAAGGCAGAATGTCCTACATCACCAGACAACAATGACGCCTTTGAAGACTGAAAACCTGTCTACTACCAGTTTTTGTTTCACAGCTCTGTAGCTATTAATTTTCTCCTCCATCCTCAAAATTGCATAAGGACAGTGGTAGCTCCTGATAGCATTACAGAGTGCATAGCTGATGTGTTACTGGCATATGTGACATAACAGATAAGCACTTCATCTCTCGGAATGTGTTGATGTCCATTATAGGTCTTCTGAATAAAACTCACAAAATGTCCTGAAATAATTTCTTTTAAATTCAAAATAAACTTTATTTTAAGAAAGCTGTCTCCAAACAAAATTTATATATGTTGTATTTACAATTTTGCTGCTGACTAGGTAATACTTACATGTAATGCAAAATCTTCCCCTTGCATTAGTCATACTTAATGTGCTCCACTCAGCCTTTAGACTGAAATCAGTGCCAGAGCAGACAAGGGAGAAATTTCAGGGAAAAATAAAGTCTTGTGTATAACCATGACATATAAGATTAATAAGAAAAAAAAAAAAAGAATCTAACCTAAAAGGAACAAACTAAGGCACTGTTGGTAAATCATTAGAAAACCAAAATTGGCAGTAGAAAGAATGTGTATTTTCTGAAGAGGGACATACAAAGTTGTGGTGGGGTTGACCCTGGCTGGATGCCACGTCCCCACAATAGTTGCTCTATCATTCCCCTCCTCACCACTAATTTTTACATTCAGACACTATGTTTCCCAATAATACACTAAGTTCTCCAATCAGACACTAAATTCTGCAAATAGACACTAAGTTTTCCATTCAGACACTAAGTTTTCAGTTCAGACACTAAGTTTTC
>JANHGB010067737.1:0-10180 GCA_026283785.1 Coracopsis vasa
AGACAGGGACTGAAAAATATGGTATATAAATTCCTGCCACCTGCCCACTGGGAGTGTCCCCTTGGAACTATCACCAAATAATGTCTGCTACTTAGAAGTATCTCCCATGCTGCAAAGCTGATAAAGACAGTATATTACAGGGTGCTGCGCATATTTTAGTTATCACAGTGACATGAGAAGCACCACAGATCATCAACAGCACTGACTCATCAAAGATGTCTAAGTTTGGTGTTTCAGTGGAATCAAACCATCTGGCAAAACCAAACTGCAAAACCAAGCATGTCAGTTATGGCAAAGAAAATGCCTCACAAAAATGAGATACGAGTTTGTTTGCGTTTTTACACTCTCCTTGAGTGCTGCTCAACAACCACAACTGATCAGCTGCCTGCAAGTCTGCCTTTCTAGGATTCAAGTCCTTGTGTTCACCAGCCATTCAGACCATTTTAGAAGAACTCCATGGTACTTCCAATTCGCACAATGTTCTGGACAGAGATTGCTTTGCAACATTTCTGGTAACATCAGGGAGTTTTGGTTTTCAGCCCTAGCCACAGTACTGAACACTGTCAAAACAAATGTAAAATGTTGCTTTTCTCCACCCACCTCTTATGGGAAAACATAACATGGCTATATAGCTATCCACAATTATGCACTTACATCATCCACTGTACTGGTTACTTCCCATCCTGGTTTTGCTGCTAGGTGCGTCAGTGCAGCTATATTGCTGTAACTCATATATGCCTGTAAATCATATAATCATAGAATAGTTAGGGTTGGAAAGAACCTTAAGATCATCTAGTTCCAACTCCCCTGCAGTGCGCAGGGACAAAGTAAGATACATTTCTGAAAATAAAGGAACAAAGTTACATTTCACTGAACACTGCAGAAATCAGATGTTCTTTTTCTATCATTACCCTTCAACAGCAAACAAATGGATACTGTTCTGCAAGTGTTCCTTCCAGAAAACACAGTCCAGTGTTTCTGAATTACTTTCAGTAGCTAGATTATGTGCTCACATTGCTGTTGGCAAAATAGCCCTAATTAAACAACAACAAAATACTACTTTTGGCTTCTCCAATTATAAACCAGTGCAGAAAAACTGTGACCCCCAGTGAGATAATACAGGTAATCTTCTCAGACCACTAAATTAATGGTTTCGTCCATCTTCCTACTCAGGAATTAAAAACTACTAGAAAATTAACCTCTTCATTGTGATCTAGCTGTGGTCTATCTTGGCAATTGCTTTACACAGCATGCTCAGAGCAGAAAAAGTGCAAATATATTCATTATTTATGCTTGACTACAGTGGATGGAGTTCTCATTTAACCACTGTATAAAGAAAATACAGCCTTAGAGTCTTTAATGACAGGTTTTAATTTAATATTAAAAAAATCTTAAGTAAGCTTTTTATATCATTGTGTCCGTATTTGTATTTTTTGTTTTGCAGAAACGAAATGCTGCTTCAAACAGCAGAGATGCCACTGTTAACAGCAAATCACTTCCTGCATTATAATTCTTTTTTTTTTTTTCTTTTGTGTGTAATTTAAAAAGACCAGGTAAAACTGCTGGGAGCCACTGAGATCTAAATGCAATGAAAATTTAACCACAAAAATCTGGCACTGAAAAAAGCATTTAGGGTGTCTGTAAATCCACCTAAATTCAGGTTTGAGGTTCATCACTATTGATTGCATGTTTACACTGTTTCACTGTTCATCTGTCTGTAGGTTTGTCTCTGCCCCACCTTTTAGCATTTACTAAATGGTCTTTGCACAGCAACTGAGAAAGTCAGTGCCTGGATAAAGCAAAAAAAAGAAAAAAAAAAGGAAAACCACAGAATCCCCCAAGAAACTAATTCCTCCACAGGAGAATTCAACTTTCTAAAAGCTGGGAACACTGGGACATAAATCTGTAGGAGACCTTACAGCTTGGCTGCTTAAGGGATCACTTGCCAGCAGTCCATCTTAAAGCCATTTTTAATGATTTGTATGAAATTTACTCTTAAATCAATAGTGAAGGATTTTCTCTCACTTTTTTCCAGAGGAAAAAAAAAGAGAAAGTTGATTTTATTACACATTGATCCATTCTTCTATGACTATCTTAACACTTAAGTACAGACAGTCCACTTTGGAAACTGGTAGGTACAAGTGTTATACACACCCAGAAAGTATACAAATACACCATTTTATGCAACAAGACAACAGGACACGACCTACAAATTACCTGGTTGCTTTTCTCCCAGAGATCAGACGGTTTGTCTACTTTAGCAGATAGTATGCATTTTCTAAAACAAAATTCAAAAGAAAAATTACAGCATGAATGGTTCTTTACACTTTCTTTCCATATATGCTAGAAGCAATCATTTCTACAGGCTGAAGTGTCTTCTAAATCTTTTACAGGTATTTTATCAATTTTCAGTTGCAAGACAGGTTTGCAATAACTCCTTTTTCTTCCCAAGACAGGGAAACAAAAAAACTATAGAGCAAAGTACTTCTGGGACAAGTAACCTCTAATAATTTCAAAGCAAATTTGGCAAAACTGTTCAGAAAGTTAAGCACCATAATAGTTATGTTTGAGGAGACTTTCACTATTAAACAAATGATTACTTTTTTTAGAGGATACATTAAAAAATTAACTTTTCAAAACCAAATTCTCCTTGCAACTCAACTATATACCTGATTAGTCGAATTCTCCTTCGGGCAATAGCTCCACGGTATCGCCTCATACCATCCTTTACAAAAAAGTAAACCAGACATGAGCACATCTGATTATTTTAGGACACAGTCTAAAAAAAAGACAACTACAAATTATTTCTTACAGATGGACAAATGCCAGAGATGTATTACAAATAAATAACATACTCTGTATATTGGCCTTTACCCAGATTCGCCTGAGCAAGTGGTTTTCTTCTGACTTTACAATATTCCCTTAAATTTGCACCAACAATCCAATAAAAAAGTTGTAGCACAGTAGCACGTTCCTAGCACTTGTTGGTTTTAAACCAGTGGCAGCTGGGCAGTGCACCATACATATTCTACTCTAAATGTGCCATCCACCAACTAAATTATTAATCAAATTCACCAGCATCTGATGTTCAAAGCACAAAGGAAGCAGGAAGAACTCCTGTTTTAGTGCATATGGATCTGGAACACAATGAGCACTGTACAAACAGATGTGATTTGCCTATTCAGGTGGCAGGTCTTCCCTTGTTATTATTCTGTATCAGTGGATGTTTCTTTGAAGCACAGAAGTGACTTAAGAACATATATCATAACAAACTGCATTAAAAGCTAACAGGACTTGTTATCTTGAAGGACATGCCACTTCAAAAAGCTTCTTTTCCTCAGCTATTAAGAGCTGACATGTAGCTTCTGGAATAAGAAGAATCTCCAGATTAGTGGATCCCAGCCTTCTTTAAACTACATGATGTATTTTGAAAACATCTCTTGCCGGTTTCCTAGAGCTCTGCCATACCAGCTGTCACTTACAGTCAAAAGACCACTGAAAGTTTAAACTACCTTGAGTACATATTAATTTTCCAAGATTTGTCTTCTTCGCTCTAAACAAATGTGTGTGCATGTTCTTATCTTGATGTTTGTGGATGCCCCTCTAGGCAGGTCTTTAGGGAAGCACTATGTTTCTGACAGAAGCTAAATGGCTATGGCTTCTTTTGTTTGGTTGGTTTTTTAAGAAGAAGAGTCAGTTCTTCCTCTTTGAACACCATGTAATTGGCAGTAATGAACCTTACTGACCCAGCTAGTACACAGGACACTCTCATTTATTTGTCCAGTTGCCATCCCGTAAAGTGTAAGTTCACTGATGCTGAATAATCATTTCAATTCTATGCTGGCTCTCTAAAAATTCTGTAACTGGAGCAGTAAGGTTAATGACAGGTGACATCCCAACGAATAGTATTCAAACTGCTCTGAGCGCTTCATGAACCACTTTCAGGGAAACACATGCTGAGATCTCCATGTCAAAGGAACTGGAAAGCCTACCCATGTCATGGGATTTGAATCCTACAGATTTGCTTATTAATTCTATTTCTCACATTCATTAAGGGTTTATAAAAATAACTTTTGTTCACTCAACTCTTAGGAGTTTCATCTACAGTCGGTGGAGGTTGCACAAGATAGGTATAGACAGGTACAAAAACCTGCAAAAAGCAGATTCTTTTTCTCTGTCCATTAACTAACTACAGAATTTATAACGGAGGGTAGTGATCCTCCACTACACCTGTCAGTTTTGGATGACTGAAGTTAACAATGAAAAATCGCTCACTGAAACACAAACATTTCATTTAGAGGATTTTTCTTTTGCAAGAAAATTTTAGTGCCAAGAAAATTTTAGTGCCCTGTTTAGTCCCCAATTTCCCCAGCAAGGAAAATGCATGCCACACAGTGGCTGGCTGTGTGACATGCAGTGTTCTAGATTGGACCACATAATTTCATAGAATCATAGAATCAACTAGGCTGGAAAACACCTTTAAGATCATGAAGTCCAACCATCATGTATGCATTCATCCTACTCCTGAGGATGAGAGCTGACCTGTGTAGTAGGTTTGATTCTGGGGAGGGTGAGCAGCTCTCCGCTGTCATTCACAGCGTTAAAAATGAGAAATGCACTGTTAATGTGCCGTGCCTGGTTCTTGATCCATTCTTCACAGTTATAAGCCTCGACACGGACACCAACCTCCACACTGAAATAGAAGTTTAAATTAATTATTGAACTACTACAGGTGATGCAGAAGTAGCTCTGAGACACACTAAAAAGGGCTGCTGGATACCTTTCTCTACAAGGGAGGGCTGACTCAAATAGCTTCTGTAGCATACAAAATAAATTACTCAGTCTGGACAGAAACATTTCAGAAATAAAATAATAGGTGGCACTAGCTTGAATTAAGTAACAAAATATGACCATCAGTAAGCATACTGTGAGAACAGACAGTAAAAGTGAACAGGATGATACTGATTTGACATTCAGCAGAAGCATGGTACGAAGGCAATTCATGCCCTGCTAGCATTCAGTGGGGCTGAATACACTCACAAAGGAAACAGGCACAGAACAGCAATGCCAGGGCAACATATGCCCCTTGTACAGAATTTGGAAGAGGAATTACTTTAGCTTCTGCCTTCTTGTGGCTTGTCTTGCTACACCTTTTGCAACTTCTGAACATGTATGTCCTCCTGCTGGGACAGGGTTTCATGTAAGATGTGTCACAGCCCTGGCATAACCTCCTAAGAGTCTGTTGGCCCAAAGCCATGCTGTAGATGGGGAAATAGCCTAGCAGAGAAGTGCTATCCTGTTGCCAAAGGTTAGAGGAGAATAATTCTCTATAAGGCAAACACGACAGTAGCCCTAGTTTTGTAGAGAAGGTAGCACATGCATGGGAAAATGAGAGTGACCATTAGCAGGAAGGCTCTCTGCACGATGGGTCAACAGCCACACCACTAAATTCCAGAAGCAGGCATTCAGTGTGCTAAAATCTCTGTTTCATGTTTACAGTGACCATATACTCAATTAAAGATAAAATTTCAGCGTGGGCTGCAGCCATTTATTCCAAACTGCAACTGGCAAAGCCTCACCTCTGTGTACACCCAAACCAACACTGGGAAGAAATAAACAAAATAAAGCATGAATTTTGCCAGCAATAAATAGAACCTACATCTGTAAACAGATGCCAAGACAAGAAGATCCTGGCAGCAAGCTTGAGTCTTACAAAGAAACAAAGCTGTGGGAGCAACTCATCTCCTGAAAATCCCTGAATTTCAAAGTTACATTCATGGTCTGAATTTACAGGATTGGAATTTTTTAACAAATGATCTCTAAATTGAGAGTGAATGTCAGAGAACAAATTTTTAAAACTGACACTGAGAAAAGTGAAAAAAAAAAGCACACACAGACAGATAGTTACAGGTATATCCCTGAAAGCCCCAGTGGAAAAATCATTTATTTAGTAATGCAAACCCTACAGATAGCTGCAACCTGAAACACGCATTTAGGCTGGTGCTGGACAAGTCAAGGAAGACAACCAGATAAGGAGCTTACCTATTCTGAAATGTATTGTTCACTATTGCATTGAAAACAAGGCGGTCACCCATGATGGATGGTCCCCAGAATTTAAACATATTGACGGATTTCAGGACAGGATACGAATGACAAAGGCGGCTGAAAAAGAAAGCAAAAGAGGCAGAGAGCAAAATACACAGTTGCGTTAAAAAACCTCGATGCTAGATTTGAAGTGGGTAGTGATTAGAGGAACAAGGTTTGTGCAACCTAGAAGATCACTATATTACTCCAATTTATTCCATAACCCACTGAAATACAGGTAACATGTTCAGCTCCAAGCACATAAAATTCCAGCTTCAAACATAATAGTACCATTTATGTCATGCTGTTTCATTTTCAACACACTTTACAAACACTGACTAATTAATTCTTGCTGCTTGATACTACCTTCTTTTGGAGCCAGATCATGAATCCTTTTACCTACAGAGTAACCACTTACTTCACAGAGTTTCGTTAATTTCTATATGACAGCATGGGGAGTAGGATATTGCTCAGTATGTAGAAAAGCCAGGTCATAAATCCTTTAAACAATCAAAAGAAACCTGAGCAGAAAGGTTGAGCTCCAGAAACAATGTTCAAGCGAAACACTGTCAGTCTATTTAACACTTGTACTGTTTTGTTTGCTTATCAGATGTTTTCTGCTAGCATTATATGAAATAACAATTAAAACCTACTGATGCAACTGTCAAATGCATAGTTGGTTTTGTTGTTCTTTTGGGTTTTTTTTTAAATTTTGGTCTGTTTTACTAAATTATGTGCAGTTCACTACTGATGCTGAGCTGGAAAACACATCTTTACACATACAAAAGAATATAAAGACGTTGAAGTGATCACTTACTGATTCAGAAACTGTTGGCTAAATTTCAAAAGCTGAAGGGACAACTGTATTACAAACACAAAAATCTTAGCAAGCCTGTTCCCTTTATCCTTCTGATTGCATAGTGTGTCTGCTCAGCCGTCTTATTTCAGACCTAATCCTCCACTGTGCTCAATTATATGTAGTCATGTTCAGCTGGGTTGTCCTACTGTATCTCTTTGTACTGCTCGTAAAATAGGCTGTAGCCACTGTGGTAAAACTTTGCATGTCTAGTACAGAAGATTGTCTGTGCCAGGCAAGTACTCTTTCCACAAGTATACTCGTAAAGCTGCCCTTTAGACCAGCACAGTGGATAAACAGATACACACCTGATCAAACCCAGCCACGCAGCTAAAGAAAAAGTTTTGCTAAAGAAAAACCTTTGCAATAGTGTGTCATCTACACTAGGGAATTCCAACAACTCGCTTCTCTGACCTTCACAGACGCTCCAGGAAAAAAATCTGCAGCACAGATACAGGTTAAGGGTCTGAGGAATTAGGGTCTTGTTTGCATGCTCTCTGGAGTGGGCAAAAATTAGGTTTCTTCACAAGGAATGCAAGCAGCAGGTCGAGGGAGGGGATTCTCTCCTCTGCTGCGCTCTGGGGAGACCCCCCCCAGCAGTCCTGCGTCCAGCTTTGGGGCAACAACACAAGAGGGACATGGAGCTGTTGGAGCGAGTCCAGAGGAGGACATGGACTTGCTGCGAGGGCTGGAGCAGCTCTGCTCTGGAGACAGGCTGAGAGGGCTGGGCTTGTTCAGCCTGGAGAAGAGAAAGCTCCTTAAGGGGAGACCTTAGAGCAGCTCCAGTGCCTGAAGGGGCTGCAAGAAACCTGGAGAGGGGCTTTTAACAAGGGCCTTTTGTAGGGACAGGACAAGGTGGAATGGCTTTAACCTGACAGAGGGGAGATTGAGATGAGCTCTTAGGAATAAGTTCTTCTCTGTGAGGGTGGTGAGGCCCCAGCACAGGTTGTCCAGAGAAGCTGTGGCTGCCCCATCCCTGGCAGTGCTCACGGCCAGGCTGGATGGGGCTCGGAGCAACCTGGTCCAGTGGAAAGTATCCCTGCCTGTGACATGGGGATGGAACTGGATGAGCTTTAAGGTCCCTTCCAACCCAAACCATTTCATAATGCTACGATTCTATGATTCAGGAGTTATAAATGTAGTCAAAGTCCCAGTTTTTACTGGAATCTCTCTGGATCACATGAGTAGGGAACAATACACAATAATGCCATTTATTTTTGGACTTTGAGAAAATATGGTCTGTCCTTATGCATGTGTGCAAAACTCCTCAGTAAGAATCCCATATGCACATCTAAGAATAGGTTTTTCATTGTGCAGATTTTAAACTTGAAAATACAGTTTGGTAGCATTCCTACCTTTTAACTCAACTGCACTCTGCAAACTAATGTACCAGAATTCTTAAAAGCACACAATTACCTGTAGCTAACTAACTGACTGGTATATCTTTCTAACAGACTAATAGATTTAAATGACTGTCATTTCATTAAGTTGCTCCTCTGATTTTAAATGCAAAACAGTGATCTTATCTACAATGTTCACAAGAAAGATGCAAACACAGTTATTACTGAAAATAAGGGAGGCAAAACCCAGAAATTAGGCCTAAATATTCCAGTTTTCCTGGAAGACTATACCCCAAATACTTATACTGCAAGTGTATGAAACGCAAAAGTACAGATTGAAATCAAACTAGTATTATTAATATTCAAATGTCTTTATTGCTATCTGCAATATTTTCATCTACTATCCAGACAAAAAACTGTGTGCAGAAGGGAAGTGGGAGAATTTAAGTGTGAGTAACCTTTAAAACACCCTTAGAAATGTATTTGTCAAGCGTCAGCCCTCCTCTTGTGCTCCTCCACTGGTTTGCGGCCATAGCAACTCTTAATTGGCACCTTCAAAGGTCAGGTCTAATTGTGAGTGGCTTAACAAAAGGTTTGTATCAAAACTAGCCATTTCTCAAGCATAAAGCACAAAATCTCTGTTTTTAACAAGCCTCTGTCACCAGCTATTACTCCTGAAATTTTCAACATGACGAATCGTGTTTGACGTACATTAGTTTAAACAAAAAATTTTCAGTACTTGGTTTGCCAATGTTTTCCTTTTCTTTTTAAACCTAAATGTGACTCTCACGAGATAAAATTAATGAAAAATGAAAACAGGTAAATATTTTGGGTCATATTATGGCAAAGATCTGAAACAATCCCTTGGAAGCCAATAAAATGACATACTTGTGTAAGGTCAGTGCATTCTAGTATTACTAAAACTAGCTGTTTATCCAACCCCTACAGAAAATCTGTTGTTATCTGTACAACTACTGGCTACAAATCGAAACTAAATGAATAATGAATGGGAAAGTCATTTAATTATTAAAGTTAAAAAGCGAAAACATATCTAACATCCCTGCAGTGAATTAGGTCACTTGGTATGCAAAAAGAATTCAAACTGAAACTCCAGTTTTGCTAACAAAGAAGCTTTGTACAGTGTCCAAGAACAAGGAGGGATAAAAACAACGGCTTTATTTCACTGGAAGAGAAATTAAATGATTTGAAGTCTAGGCCAAACTGACAAGCAATACTAGGCAGTGTTACAAAAATACTTCGCACTTAATACCTGAAGATGACAAAGCCCTTTAAAAAGCTAAAAAAATTATGACCCATAGGATGGGGACTCAGACTGAAAGGTTAAATGACTTGCTGAAGGTTATGCATCCATTCTGTGTGCGCACCAACAAAACAGAACCTGTTTTGATTCTTTTTCTCTGACTTTCTTCTTTCTACTGGCATAAGGATCTGCAGACTAATATTTAGAAGGCTGTTCACTTTTGGGTATCAGTTGATACATGGTTTGTACTGGTTTCATCCTGACTTAACAAGTAACCCTACATTTAAAACAATGCACCAATCACCAGGAGGGCAAGCTTCTATTCTGATGTCCAATGCTCACTTTCTACAGATTCTCAAGAGGAGAACATTGCCTCTTTTGCCTTAGGGTCTCCATGTGTAACAGAAGAATAACATTTGTCTCCCACAGGAGTATGGCATGCTGTGGGAACTGTTCCACATGATTACTTCAAAGGTCTCCTGCAATCGTAGAAGGAAGAAAAGTCACAAAGTCTTGGGTCTGTATTTTTCATAAAATAAATCCTTGTGAAACCCTTAATGTTAAAATCACATCCATTTAGAACCATGTGCAAAGACTATGATACAGAAAAGTACCTTGCTGAAATACTTGCCACTGTCT
>JANHGB010067745.1:0-43693 GCA_026283785.1 Coracopsis vasa
GAGGGACGGGGAGGAACCCCCCGAACTCCCCCACCAGGGCCGCCCGAGGATGGAATTAAAAAAAAAAAAAAAAAAAAAAAAAAGAAAAAAAAAAAATAAATTAAAAAAGGGGGTGGGGGCGAGGGAAGGAGGCAGAGAGGAGGGCAGGAAAGCGGGGCGCTGCTTCCCGCTTCCCCTCGCCAGGCTGCTCGAGGGTCTCCAGGAAAGCGGGCAGCCGCGCCCGCCGACAGGGTATTCGGAGAAGCCAGCTCAGGGTACCGGGCACAAGTGGGGCCCGGCTGCCTCTGGCCCCTGCGGGAAAAGGGGGTTCTTTGTTCGGTGGGAGCCGCCAAGTGCTGCCCGAAGTGCTGCCAACTGGGGGCCAACTTGGGAGAGTCCTTACTCTTCCTCCTCCGACAAGGCTCTGGCCGCAGCCCCAAGAGCAAACGGGGAGAGGGAGGTGGAGAAAAAGGGGGGGAAGGAAAGGTGGGGGTATGAGCCAGTTGCTGAAAGGCGGAGGGAGAGGTAGGTGATGCTCTCTTCTATTTTCCTGATCTTCTGGGGAGGGGATTTTTGTAATTAATCAAATCCAGGAAGGATTTTTTTTTTTCCTTTTAGAGCGGCTCCCAAGAGCTTCCCCAGCTGCACTGCATCGCCCCAGCCAGCCTGAAGGGAGAAGCAAGCGAGGAGCAGCCAGAGCACGCACCCTCGCCCCGCCTGCGGCTCAGCCAGGTTTTCTTCGCCTCCACCCCAGTCTGACAGGTCCTTCCCCCTTCAAAACTTTCTCTTATGCGGTGTGCCGGCCTCGGGTGGGTGCTTTGCCTCCGCTGCTTGCCTGCTCCGCTCGACTCGCAGATGATTTGCGGCTCTGGAGGACTCCGCGTCGCACTCCCTCGACGCGGCTGCTGGACCTCCCGGTGGGAACTAACGGGCTGCAGCTGGGAGGAGCCGCCGAGGAGGGCCAAAAAGTTGCAGAAAGTTAGGTTACTCCTGCCAGATGTGGGCTGGAAATCGCTTGGCAGGTCCCTGCCCCACCGCTTCTTCCCGAAGCGCCAAAATCTCCTGCAAAAGTTGCCGGGAGCGTCACCGCTCCCCGACCAGCCCCGGAGCGCTCCGCTCCCTCGGTCCCCGACGGGGCGGCCGGGGAGCACCGCACGGCTCCGCTATGGCTCCACCGGCCGGGCTTGCCCGGGGCAGCCTCACCCTCCCTGCCTGCCTGCCTGCCTGTCGCTCTGCCGGGCGTACCGTGATTTCCTCCCCTTTGGCTTTCCAGGTTTTCTCCTCCCCTCTTCACCATTTCATTCCTCTTCAGTTAAAAAAAAATAAAAGGGAGCCAATTAAAGCAGCCGTGCTCTGCAGAGCCCTGCCTCCTGCCCAGTTCTGCGAGCCTCCCCTCGCCCCGGCCCAATTAGAGACAGCACCGCAGGGCTGGGGAGAAAAAGAGATCTTGCTTCGGGCAGAGAGATCTAGCCGTCAGCCCGGGGTCCCTCCATCCTCAGGACACTCACGGCAAGGTTGGCTTCTCCCGGGTGGGACTTGAGATGTGGAAAACCCAGGGGCGGCGGGGACTGGGAGCACCTCTTGACGCTTGTGCGGGCAGCGAGTAGGGGAGGGGGGGAAAGGAGCACAGATTGCCTGCGGGGTGGGAGGTGTCTCCTGTGCCAGCAAATTTTTTTGGCCTCTCTCCCAGTAGGTTGCAGGTTGGTGGGGCTGCCTTGTGAATGCTGCTCGGGAGCGGCGGATCGCGGGGCTAAGTGCGGCGGGGGTGCTGTGCGGGACCCCAGCCCAGTGCATGGCTGCTGGAATCGGCGGTACCCGTGGGGCTGTGCTGATGCTCGTCCATAAAACCCGGAGCGGGGGAGCTGTACTTTCCCGCCCACCGCCGCGCAGGGCCCGGGGGGAGACCTCCGGCCGGGAGGAGGTCTGCGGAAGGAGATGCTTCCCGACCGCCCCGGTCATCACCACCGGCACCGGGAGCCCTGTTTCCCCATCCTTACCTCCATCTGCTTTGCTGGGGGATAGGTAAAATGCCGCTTCGGCCACGCGTGGGCTCGGCGGTCCCACGCCGCTCACGGTGCTGCTCCGTTGCGCGGTGCCCCGCGGCTCTGTATGGATGGCCGCTCGCCACTGGGGCTACCGGCGGGAGCTCTACTCGAAGGGAAAGCGGACGGGAAGAGGCACTGGGTCGCCGTGTAAACAAGTCACTCCCTGGATAAAAATGTAATTAAAACCATAATAATAACAATATTGAAAGAAATAAGATATTGAAAAATATAATAATATATAATATTGAAAGCAACCAGCCAGGGAGCGGCTGGTTGCTCAGTCATGTTCTAAAAACCAAGCAATTAATAGATATAGCCGCTAATTAGTAAGCGGTTATTCCTGCTGTAAGCGGTGCTCAGCGGGAGAGGAAAGCAATAGCATGCACCAGGTGGAGAGCAGCTTTACAGAAAGAGCAGCTTCCCCCAGTGATCAGCATCCCCTCATGCGGGAGGCAAGGCAGGCAGATCTCACACTGGACCCTATTCCCTCACTTTTCAGGATGTCGCCCGTATAGAACTGCTTTGTTAGATTGTTTGGGATTTATTCAATTTATATTTTATTCCCTCCCCCCCGTCCCCATAATCAAGCTAAAAAGAACATTTGCCAAGAAACTGTGGCACTCTGATGTGTCCTTTCCCAAGATGACAGCATGGAGCAGGGCACTTATGAAAGCACCTGATGTGAGCAAGTTTATTTTTAATACAACAAATCTTCACCTGAGAAGGATTTAATTCTTCCTGCAGTGGTGGTGGCAACAGTAATAAAGGGTGTAGAGGTAGAAGGAGGTGGCCAGCATTGGGAGGACAAGCAGGGCAGCCCCATTACTAGGGCATGGGGAGAAGCAGAAGCTGCTGCTGAGAAGAATTATAATTGTCCACATCTGCATGGAGCAAGACAAAAGCAACACAAGGAAATGAGGTGAAGAGATGTTTGCAGATCCAGGAAACTCCACAGTGATAAAAAAAAAGCATGGAGATATGAATCCTGTCTTTTCTGCTCATAATTTTGAAATAATGATATTTATGGGGCATTTTGTAGCCTTGCCTTTTTTTTTTTTTCCCCAGGGATTCTCATTAGATTGTGGAATAGTGCCTCAAAGTTTGAATGACTTATGTGTTACATATCTGAATAATGAGTCTAAAAAAATGCCCAAAATATACACTTTACACCCCTTTTTGTGTTAACATTCAATGCACAGGCTCACATGTTTCACTGGCACAAATGCTTATGAAAAATTAATTTCAAAGTAAACTGTCAAAGTATGTTCTGAGTGGAAAAAAATACTGCCAAAATCCAAGTACATAACTGCATTTGCTAAATAAGGTAATTAATTATTGGTTGAGGCCTAATAAATCCTAACATTCATAACTGTGGTGTTTCCAATGGATGACAGCAAGCCAGCACTCCTATGTACACTTGCTAAGCAAGTAGATACTTGTCATAAGGAAACCGTACTCTGTAGCGATTCCACTTGTCAAAAAGCAAAGATGAAGCATGTTTTTCCTCCCCTAGTCTGTTTCCACAGAACATATTTGTCCCATCTTTCCGGCTGGGAATCGCTGTCTTTGGTTGCTTCTCAAGACCCCACTTGTCAAATGAGTCCTGTCTCTTTGAAATATTTATACATACTACATCACCTATATTTCACAGCTATGTTAAGAGGTAGACAGTCACTGGGACTGATGTGGTGTTCAAAGAGAGCAAATCATATATAGCACAATGTCACCAGGCAAGAGACGATTGAAGAGCTGTGGGAGGCCAAGGTCCAGTTGCAAGAACATTAATTCTCTTTGTGTAGATGTTTTCATGCTATAGTCTGGTGTAGTTTGTCATTTATTTCTTTCCTGGGATGATGCAGCTACCTCTGGGCTCCAGTGATCTCTTGAGCTTGTGGCCTGACATTTCTGTCACCTCATTCCTGTTCATTTGCTTCTCAGCACCACATCCAAGAATGTCTCTGGGATCCCTGAAGTTCGATCTCTTCCTCCCTTCTCTCCCTACACATACATATGGAAGTGGAAGCTTTGCAGCAGCATTTCCCTTCCTATAGCTTAGTAAAAGGGAGTAGAAATAGAAAGTAAGGAGGGAAAAAGAGCACAATGGGGAACCTTAAAAGCAATGGGCAAGCCAGGGTGACTCCAAATGCTGCAAGAGAGGTTCAGAAGGGGAAAGCCAGAGGACTCTCTAGCGCTGCAGCAGAGATGTTAGCAGGGAGATGGGAAAACAAGGAAACTCTTAACTTCAGGTCTGTATTGAGGAGCTGAGCATGCAGGGTGGCTCCCGCAATGCTGCTGGGACAGGCTGAGCTGGGACAGGCTCTGCAACAGCACAGCATAGGGGGCATGTGTCTGGCCTGAGGCAGTGAGGTAGGGCAGCAAGAGAGCCAGAGAGGGAACTGGGAAAGGCAAGGGAGAGCAGGGAGTGTGGGGATAGGAAGCCCTGTCTCACTGCTATAAACAAAGTAGGGGCAACAGCACCGAGTACTCTGCAAAGCACAAGCTACAAGAAGATAGGAAAGAATGGGTGAAGCTACAGTGACAGGATGCAGTTAAACTGTCATTATGAAGTGCTGGAATCAGCATCTCTTTGGGGAAAAAAGTCCTTCTAGCCTAGAGCAGTGCTTCCCACCATCCTTAATACTAGACTGGTGCTACTACTGTCCCAAATCCTCCTGGGTATCTCCTGCTTGCAGTATGAAGCATGCCAGATAGGGCTATAAATCCCAAAGGCTCTGCTTTGCTGTCCTCAGTCCTCCTCATCTCCACTCTAGGGAATACACCTATGCTGTGCTTGATTTCTTCCCAGACGCATTTTACAACACTAGTAGTACCTGTGAGTCTCTTGTGTATTCTCTGCTTTTTTGATTAGCTCTCCTCATCACAGAGAGTGTTTGGTACTGAAAGGAGTGACGAAGAATGAGTCCCTCTCTATTTTTCACCCAAGTACTCATCCTGTCTCAGCTTTACCACCCTTCCTCCCTGCACTTCCCAGTCAGTTTCAGTGCCATGCTGGGGTTTCTGGCAGCAGGTTGCTATTGTATGGGGTTTTGCTATTCCTGCCTTTACCCAATTATACTTTGAAAAACGTCTGTTTACTGGTTAAGGCTTATGGGAAACCATTGAAATCCCTCACTCCTGTGATCTCAACATGTTTCCACTCGTCTTTCCTTAGCTCGAGTGTTCATACATACACACACAACATCCAACCTCTTGTGCACTAAGTCTACAGGCTTCTAACTCAACATTTTCTACCAATCCCTATGCCTTTTAGCTTATATATCTAGTTTGCGAGAGATCCTGCTGTTATTTTGCTTTAGGAGAGATTGGGGGCACAGACAAGTGTCTCAGCATCACTGGGAGGATCTTTTTCCTGTTTCACCCTTTCTTTGATCTTTTTTTCCTCTCTGCCTGCTTCTCCTGCATTCATGCTTTCTTCTGCTTTCCCACCCTCCCTTTCATGTGTAAAAAATGAGTTAAAAAAAATGACAAGCTGGTGCTGGTCAAAGGAACTTGTTCTCCCTTTCTTCCACTTCCTTTCATTGCTTCAGCCCCCCTCCCTGAGCATGTCTCCCAGAGTGCACTGGAGAGGGATGATTTTTCACAGAGATAAGGTACAAAGGGTTTGGGCATCATCCTTCCCTGTTCTTGCTCTTTGCCACTGCCAGAAAGGGTGCATCGACTGCAGATTTTGTCAGTGCCAGGCAGATGATCTGAAATGTGTGATCTCTGCCCTGTGGTGGAGGTGGTGGTGCTAGGGAGGGTAGAGGAGCTACCCCTGAAGCAGATACCTTCAGCCAGAGGGTTGTGTTTGAAGCAGTTGCCAGTACTCCCAGGCGGCTGTGCTACTTGTATTTCCCTTGAGAAGTTTTAAACACAGCTCACAGCAGGGGAATGATTGATTGACATGAGTCAAAAGTAAAATCTACATAGGACAACTCTCAGATGGGACCCTGCTATTTAGACCTTGGTGGAGACATCCACACAGAGCACATCTCACCTAGCCTGACATGAGGAGGAAGCAACCCTGCAGAGCCCCTTTTGGGGAAGCACTCAGTTAAGGCTGTGGGCTCGTATGCCTCAAGACCTCTTGTTAATAAGAAAACCTCCAGGTGGTACCTCCTCACTTCAGTTGCCCAGTACCCACACCTGGTTTTGGGAAGATGACTTATTATCAACACATTGACTTAAAATTACACACAAGAAATTCCTCAGTCCCTGTTGTCTCCAGATGGAGAGACCCTCACTTCAGAAAGGTGAACATCTGTGTTTTGGATGTAAAAAGGAGGCTGCAGAGAAAACTGGTTTTCTGCCATACTTTCCCCTTGCTACTGATCCTGACCACAAGAGCTGGGAGAGATGGTTACAGAAAGAGTCACCAGTGTGCTAGGCAGGCTGCAGATAAGAGCATGCAATTCAATGCCTGAAGCAGCCCCACTGCTCTCTAGGGAACCATACACTGTTCATCAGTGATGCAGCTCTCCACCAGCCTCTTGCTGTAACATGGCAATGTAAAACTTAGGAATCTAAAGCTATCAGGGGCCTGTGTGCACTGCCACTGTCCAAACAGCTTGGGCAGTCAAAACTTTACTGGTATAGGCTTGTTTTGCCCAAGAGAATGAACATGCAGTCCTGGCTCACCTGGGCATTGACAGCAGTTTTGGCTGGAGAGATCTGAGTCAGCCCAGTTCTCCAGTGGAGGCTTCCTCCTGCTCTCTTATCAGCAGCTCCCCAACTGATCGCTGTTTCCTTTCACTACCATAAATCCTCTCTCCTGGCTTGACCCATCTTCCCTTCCCCCTAGACTCCTTCCAGAAGCATTATAAATAGCACAGCTTCAACCTGAGTTTTGGAAATCCTGGGGCTAGAGCTCCTGTTGGAAGTATAGTGGCCCCAGTGTGCTGATATCCTCCAGAGCTACTCAAACCTGGATGTGGACACTTGTGGTTTAGTTCAAAGTAACTTTTATGGCCTGTTTCACTGTTACACCTTACTCTGCTTGTACCTATAGCCCGGGTGGCAGGTGAATCCATCAGAGGGTTTCCAGGCTTAAGGAGAGAAGGCAAGGAGCTGCTGCTCACTGGGAAATGGATGTTCCAGTGCCACTGAACTTCCCTGCTTTGAGCCTGTAAGCTGGTCAGGTCTGAAGGGATAGAGCACTGCAGGTCTTACCTCCAAAAGGAAGAACTCTCTCAGTTCCTCTGCTAGGAGCCTGGGTCTCTCAGCCCTCATTTACGTTCCCCAGCACTACTTGCATATACACTATTTCATCTCAGTGTTTTGACCTTGTATGACTGTAAGGAAACTTAGATGCTCGAATTCCAAGTGCGAAGAGAAATGTGGAATGTAAAAAAACCAAGAACAGTTGGCCTCCCTGACTTAATCCAAAAGCCACTGTCTTCTCATGACCCAAGTCTAGCTAGCAAAACTAGCCCACAAGGCTTGGCTCCTCAAGTGAGTTTGAGAATGAAGCCTGTACAATTAACTTGCGCAAAAGTAGTTTCCTTGTTGGATGTTATATATAGTCTATGAGCTGCCCCTACAAGTTACTTTTGCCTCTTCATTTGCAGGTGTTGTGGGCCACTGCTGGAACACTCGATTCAAGAATCCAGTGATTTTTCTTTGTGTGAAGCTGTGTGTAAACACACACACGCAGATCCTCTCCCCTCCTGTCCAGTGACACTACAGCTACATTTTTAACAGACCATCTGTTCAAGTCAAAGTATCTGAACAATTCTTCACACAAATCTAGATGTGTAAAGAAGAGAAAACATTTGGAATTGTGCCTGCTGAATGGATGCTTTTAAACACTGCTCCCCACACAGGTTACTGCTCCCTCCTTATCTTTGGGGCGGGTCCAAAACAAAATTCCTTGTTTCCTCTGTGCTTAAATATACTCACATCCTCAAGACACAGTGGCATCCTTGTCTTTCCCTTGAACTATTTTAGAAAACCCATGGTGAAATACTCTGTTTAAATTTACCATAACTATTTATAACACAATTCTCTAGCAGACCAGAGTTAGAAGGGCCATTATTGTAAAAGTAAGTAATATGAGATGGCACATACAAGGAATTAACAGAAAAGCCCTATTGGGAGGAAATTATAGAAACACAAACTGCATTTACAAACGTGTTTTTTGTGTCAGCTGCTCTAATCATTTTAGAAAAGCTGGGGATGGGGCTACCTAGGGACATGATCCAGGTGTGTAGGTGCTGTGCAGCACTGAAGTACTGCTGGTGAAGAGGCACAGTTCACCATCAGAGCTGTTCTTGCCAGGCTTACCACTGCTCCTAAGCAAAGCAACAAACAAATGTGCACTCACAAACAGGTTTTGCTGGTATAGCTGTCTCAGTCATGAAATGCACCTCTGATCAAAATTGAGAATCCTTGGGTGAGGAGATGGGGATGAAACACAAAGTCGAGGTGTGACTCACCCAAAGTCAGACAATGAGGCAGGGATAGGAGCAGAGCTGGAACAGTACTTTCTTCCCTCATTTCTCAGAGCTGCTGCAGACAGCGTTGCCACTGAACTGTGTATATGTATATATAAATATGAACACTATAAATGTATAATTACTTGCTTTTTAGCTGACTACCTCATCATGCCAAGAAAGTTAGCAGGAATGTGGAGCAAAGACATTTCTCCTCTCCCTGTCTTTCAGACCAGAGGAAAACCAACAGATCATACAACCTGCTGGGAATCTCCACCTCCTCCACCCTTTTTGGGTTGGCAGAGGTTGAAGTTTGATTGATTTCTCAGTTACATCTTGTATGCAGAAGAAAGAGAAAAAGAGCTAATCATGCTAGTCTGATACTAGAGCCAGGGACTCTGATGTAACTCCAGAGTGATGTGCTGGACACATGTGCCTGGTGGGTGACCTCGCAGTGATCCGTGACGATATTGGAAGCAACCAACTCTACCACACACCATTGCTCAGTACCTTATAGAGGGGAAGAAATATAACACAGAGTGTCAACCTGACATAAAGCAAATTACAGGGCCACTGGAGTCAAGGTAAGGCTTAGCTTACCTACTGTAGAGGTGGCACTTTTTAAAGCTTGAAAATGTAATGGGTTTCCGGAGAAGTTTCTCCATGCAGCTTCCCAGGTGGCCACATTTTCATGAAGGGTGAAGCGATTCTTCTTGCCAAATCAGCCCCTGCATTTAAACTTCCCCAGGAAAACCAGATGAGTTTTTTGAATAACAGCAGCAGACTTCCTTATTAGCAAAGTCAAGCAGGAAAATTAGTGAAAATAGTATAATTTTTATACAGACCAAATCATTCCTAGATAACAGAGACAGAAAGAAATACTGCTGGTCTGACCCCCTGTTCTAATCAGAGCACATTGTAAGGAACAACCTTCAACCCTGATTTCTGAGAAGCCAATAATAAACCATTCATTTGTATTTCACGCAGAGCAGTGCCATATTCCATCAGGATGCACAAACCAGTATTCTGAAGGAACAATACACATTTGGGATCGGATTTACAGCTGTTCAGTAGCCTTCAGATTTGCAGATAAACTACAATATCTGACTTGCTGGAAGGTTTCATGGCATGTGATACCGGCACTGAAGAATAAATGCCTCTGATTTCCCCTCTCTGATTTTTCCTGGTCTCTGGCATCAGAAATGAGGAAGACAGGAGCCGTGTCTCCACCCAGCTTCAGGAGGGACTGGGGGAACCAGCAAGATCCAAGAGATAGGGAGAAGCTTGTGGGAAGCCAGGCAGGACTGACACATGAATTAATGTGGGTGGTCAGAGAGAGGATCGGGTGGGAAACGGCCAGTAGAGGGGGTGAAAGAGGGACACTGGGTCGTCTTGAAGCATGGGAAGAAAAGCAAGGAATGCTGGAAAGATGGTGGAGGCAAGTGAACAACCAAAACTTGGAGAAAGTCAGCATGAAGGTGGCACTGCTGCGGCATCACTGGGGCAGGGACTGATAGTCCCAGGCTGTGCTGGAATGTGGTTCTGGGCCATGGGCAGGATGGAGGCAGGTTTGGGAGGCGAATCTGGGCAGGGTCCCCAGTGTCTGGCAGCTCTGCCTCTTCTTTCTGCTCATTCAGCCCTTACTTTTCTCCATACCAGCTTTTGGCAGCCCCTCACTTGCTTTGCACCCTGCTAGAATTCCCTTAAGGGAGCTGGAGGGGATGGAGGAGCTGATCAGAAGGTAAAGAAGAGGGTGAAATATGCCTCTCTCTGCCTAAGGAGCTGCCCTGGGCATACCTGGTCTTGGGCATAACACGGAGTTTAACCAACTCAGCTGGCAGGGGGTGAGCTCACCCCTGCTCCAAAACATTGGGTGCAGGAGATGCATCACCTGTGTGAGGTGCGTTAAGTACTCTTCTTCCTTCACCATGTCTGGAAAAAGTACCTCTGAGCCCCTGAAAACAGCAGACATTTTGGTGGAAGACAGATAAGAAAGAATATTTTACAGGAACCAAGAGATGCCTGTCTCTGTAAAATGAGCATTGGCCGATCAAAAAATTACCAATAGAGATTTCTCATATTAGCATTCTTTTTTTCCTTGCTTGTCTTGGTGGAATCACATTTCATTTTCAAACCACAGTTCTACATTTATCATCCCTGATTTAGTAAATTGCCTCTTGCAGAAGCAGTGTCTAACCTACGTTTATTTAAGACTTTGCAGGATAATGTGTCTGTTGGACTCAGAGAGGCTCACAAAGAAAGTGGCAGATGCAGCAAATGTATTGAAATGGAGGTAATGCAGATGATTTTACATTCAAAATATTCTTCCTCTAGTAACGCTTTCAGAAAATATTGTATTGTCAGTAAGACTTAAATCTAAAACCTTGAAGCAAGAGGAATTTTATTGTCTTTCTCCTTCTTTATTTTTCTCTTAACAGGGATCAAAATCAACCTTTCAATAAGCCTCTTTTTGTAGTCAAAATAGAAGGAGGTGAAGATACCTCTATAATAAGAGTTGGCTCAAGGCTTATCAGCAGGGTAGGTAAAATTTAATTTTGCAGCCCAAGGATTTTCTCTTCACCCTTGGGCAAGCAAAATTCAGCTGTGTGGCAGCAGCAGAGTGTGTCCCTCCTGGGATGTGTTTCTCCTTTTCTACCCCATTGATACCTCACAGCTTGCAGGGGGAAAGGCTGGACAGTCAGCTGGTGCCTACTGCAGCTTCGCCATCCCCATCTCTTCCAGCCCAGGCAAACTAGGTTGCTGGCTGCCCCTGGCAGGCTCCCACCTTTGCCTGTGTGTGTGAAAACAGCCCTGTCTGTAATAAGGTAGAGAAACTCGCATCTGCAAAGCCGAGCCTGGAATCATTATCTTACAGCTGCAAACACAGCCTCCCACTTAAATGAAAGGATGCAGATAATTGAGTTATCTTGTATAAAACAAATTCTTCTGCCCTATAAACTGTACACAGTACACATGATGCAATCTCACTGTGCCAGGCTGGAAAGGGGGGTGTTGGGAACGGAGGTGGCTTACTCACCCCAAGCAGGAGCAGACTTCTCATGTGCCCTTAGCACACACAGCTAAACTTCAGGGGATGGTGACATTCACATATATGCCCCTTCCCATTTCAGCTCCGTGGGAATACCATCAAGCTGATGATTTCCACTGAAATCAATAAGAAAGGTAGAGGGCATCAGCAAAATCATTAATAATTCCTCTCAATTATAATCTAGTTTCTTCAAATACAGCTGTTGCTGGAGCCTTCAGCCAAAATTAATGAAATGGAAAATCTGAAGGACAATAAACAGTATATTTGTGAGCTAGAGGGATGTGAACAAACAGTAAACAAACAGAAAAATGTCAAAGGGGTTAAATCTTTAATAAACTACTGCTCCAACATCATTTGATGAGCTCTCCTTCAGCTGTTTCACAAATACTTTTCCTTGCTGTCAGAGTCAGTCTGGTCTTTTTCAAGCCAAACACACTTCACAAGACAAATTTGCAGAGGAACCAAAATGGGCCTTTAAAACAGAAATAGATTGTAACCTTATTCTTATGTTTTAAAAGCCATAGTATGAACGCAAGATTGCATATTCATGCTAGTTGTGATTCTTCGTTTCTCATAGGTACACAGCCTATCCTGTGTTTGGCATGGAGCTCATTGATACTTAGTAATTTTTGCTGTTTATAAAGTGAATCAAGCAGGTACATTCTGCAGTTGTTAATACTAAGGGTAATATACACATGCACATGCATCCACTCACATAAGCACAGTGAGGTTAATACCAATCTAAAAATATTTTGTATGGCAGAAAGAACAGAAAAACATTATCAGCAGAGTTGCTGGAATGTAGCTGGGTTGTAGTGCTGGACACGAGTTCAGAAGTTACTCTGTGTTCACCTGTCCAGCCTGGGTAAGCACTGTATTTACCTCTCTTCATCAAGTGTTTTGGGATGACAAAGGCCACAATCCCTGTATGTCTTAAAGTAGCCAGAAATGCAGATGAAAATATCACATTTATGAAGCCAAGGGAGGAAAGGATAAGTTTTCTTAGGCCTGATTTCATGTCACAGGTACATTTTTGTTACTTTTGGACTTACCAAGAGTGACTCAAAATACAGAATTCCAATCCCCCAAGACACAGAGACAATCAATCACTGACAAAGGGGAAATGCTGAATTCCCAGTACCTAGCCTTCTCTAAGAAAGCCCGTCGGCTGTGTAATGCAAACTAATCTGTTCTGAGCATCAGCTTTTTTGTTTCTTGGCCTGGTTCACATATATACAACATCCATTGGGAGAGGGAGAGAGAGGTAGATAAAAAGAAGGGGGAGGCACAAGGCTGGGGAGGCATAGAAAGAGAGGCCACATCCACACATATCAATGCCTGTTGGAAGAAAATAGCTAATACATGGAGCTGGAGTTGGAGAAAGGTGGACTGCTCTGCAATTTTCTTGGTAAACTGCAGCTGAGATTGGTTCAGAACTAAATAAAATATTTATTTTTTTAATAAAAAAATAAAATGCTGCATGGAAGACAAAAATCAGGGCATGTTTTTAACTGTTGGGGAGGGGGTGTATTGGCTGGGGGAAGCAGATGGCAGTGACTTACGAGAACAGGGCACTGCTGTTGTAGCCGCTGCTGCAACTGCCACAGCTCAGCTCTTTTCCGTCTGACAGAAGGGCCTCTAGGCAGCCACAGATGAGTCAGACTCACGCCTGTTGTGCAGGCATCTCTGGAGAACCCCAGTTTTTCCCTCTCATTTGTGTCACAATACTTCAGGGTTTGAAATGAGTTGTGCAGCCACTACATCCTATGAGCAGCCTTTTCCCTCTCACTGCATCTTTCCCAGTGCCTGAGCTGTGGCCAGCCCCGATGAGCCCAGCATGGCTGGGTGGCATCATACAGGAGGGATCCCTACAGTTTCCAAACAAGAGTGTCATTAGCATCCTCTTGAGTGTTGCACCAAGGAGGCTGAGGAGCAGCAGTTATTGGGGACACACATTGAAGCCACCTCATTTGCACTCCTTAGGAAGACCTGCTGGCTTTAGCAAACCCACTTGAACCTATAGGTTACCCATTAGCACTGATGAATAGCCCCCATTTGCTCTGGGAGACACCACTGCCCCTGACCAACACTGGCCCAACCCCAACAGACAGTGGAAGCAAAAGGACAGTTTGGAGCTAGAGACTGGCCAAAGCATGTATCCAGTGTATCCCACCACACAAGAAACTCCTGGCTGTTTGGAAAAGAGAAACTGTGCCAACAGCGGCACCCTGGGTTGCTCTTTTTTCACAAGACTTATCTGTTGGTTTGAAGCTGGTGAGCAGTTTCCTATCCTCAAAAGACTATTTTAAGCTCTACAGAGAGCAGTTGTTGAACAAGTTCTGTTAATACAGCAGAGCAGCAGCAAATCCATTTCACCTTCTTAGCTAATGGCTTCCCCTCCTGGAAAAGAGATTCCTGAGGAAAGAAACAAACACTGCTGTCTGTGCCATAAGGCCTGACCTGAGCCTCCACACAGCACGCTGCTCCCCTGGCATGGGGGAGGGGAAGGGGCACTTCTGGTGAACTGCTCTGCCCTCAAATACAGGGCTGGAGGCTGAGGGCTGTGGTCGAAGAGGTGAGCTGGTGCAGAATTATTGCTTTCTGTGCTTCGATACTTCTGGGAAAAAATAAAGGAAACTTAGCCACTGTCATACAAACATTTTATGCAAATCTTATCTTCGTCTTCTGCATACTGGTACATAATTTGCATCTGATTACCAACTTTGGGTCTATTGTTTTATTCTAAACAGAATTCTTGATGCTGAAAGGTGTTCAGTTGACAGCCCTGGTGAATAAAGTGATCTCTCTAACAAGGTGATAGGAGAAGAACAGCTACCCACACCGGGCTCTGCCATTACTTGGTGATCTTAAAGGTCTTTTCCATCCTAGCTGATTCTATGATTATTCCCCAGCCAGGGTCAACAGTGAGGCCTTGGCCTCTCTGAGCCTGCCAGCTGATGCAGAGTGGGGCTGTGAATGTGGATTCCCTCTGAACTTTCTATGAAGACAACTCAAAATGCTTTAAAAAGTAACAGCTAGTATGTTGGGTCAGATTCACATTTGTGCTACACCTACAAAGGGGTCCAGTACCTAGCTGGCTCTGACAACACAGAGAGAGATCACAAGGAATTTTACGCAGTGGTATCTTCACACCCAAAATGAAAACCTTCACCCTCTTGATCCAGAGGAGAGCAGGCTTTTGCTTCCTCTGGCACATGCACAGATATTGCCAGCTGGATATAGCCCTGTGTGTCCAGCAGCAGTAACGTCTGAGTCCTTTTCCTGACTGTAGTAGCGTGTCTTTTGTCACAAGGCAAAAAGATTTGTCTGGGGTTAAAGTGGCTCAAGCATAGAGAGCTATTCACAGTAGCTACAGGATGAAATGGCGACTGATCTACCAACCTACCCAGCACCACAAGCCTACTTCAGTCAAGCCAAAGGATGAGGACAAATGGATGTTAATCCTGATCCTTAGGCTTCAGCAGTCACAACACCGAGCACTATGAGCCTGTCCACTTGACTTTGGGATGGATGGCTGTTCTAGCTGTGTTTGTCCTGTCAATGAAGTATTCAGGCCCCATAACAGCTGTTTCTGTAAGAGTGCCAGATTAAGACAAATAATGCAGACTTAGTGCTCTTTACATGGATTGCATGGGCTGACGCTGCTGCAATATGCACACCCACAAATCTCAGCTCGTTACCTCATCGAACGTGGCTGCTCCTCCATAAGGACAGGAGTTGGGTGATACCTCAACAGATTTTGAACACTACATGCTAAGTCAGAACTGGAAATAGCCTGACTAGGAGAGCTCTGGGCCTGGCCTGGCAGGGAGGTAGGCCCTGTCAGAAAAATGCAGGATCAAGCAACACATGTGGCAGCCCTGCCGGATAGGACCCTTGGCTTTGCAGAGGAGGGGGCATAGTTTTCCTGTCATTAAGGAACACATCTCTCATTCTGCACTTACTCTTTGCTAACACCCCCTTAGTGTTTCACTTCTCTCTCCTCTGCACAGCCAGTTCCAGGTTAGGAAGGGAGGAGTATGCACTGTGTAAATGAAGTTTGTTGTTTTCCTTTGAAGTATGTGGGAAGGCTTTGAAAGCCCAACTGTAGCCGTTCCCGATAATCTCAACTTTCTGCTCTATTTCTCTGGTTAACCTTGCTGACTCGAAACAACAAAAAGCATAGCCTGAAGGAAATGATGCTCACTGCTTTCTTAACTTTCTAATGGTATTTTACCAGAAATATTTTCTTTTTGTTAAAATCTTTGAAGTCCGTTTCTCTCTTTCTGTGTGGATTCTCATTGAGACCAAATGGCTCTTATCAGCCTGCTTCCCCAGACATGGGGTAGGAGGCATGACTGCCTTCCCCAGGTCATAACAAGAAGACAGTTGGTAAGGGTGCCACTGAGATGCCAGCAGTAAGCAAGTCAACACAGGGCTGTTTTCAATTTTCTTCCCAGAGGAAGGTGAGAGCTAAATGTTCCCTCACACGTGTCCCACTTAGAGCCAAGACGTGATCTAGTAGGCCACCACTCTGCCCGTCTAGTAAGACTGAACAAGTCTCTTTCAAATTGCTTTGCAGTCAGCTCAAGAGGTCACTCTTGACTCAAGCAAACTTTCTTCTCCTATGCACACTTGCTTCCCTCTCTGCATTTTCAAACTAATTGAACAGCCATCCCATGCCTTCAATACACAGATATTGCTTCTGCTGTGGCACAAATCCTGAGTGTGAAGAAGGTGATGGAGAAAGACATTTGACACACTGTAACATGATCACCACACCATATAGCAGGCTGAAAATGGGAAGGACCCACAACTGGAAGATTTCACTGCCAAGAAAGTCTGTCCCATGGGTAGAGCAATAGGGTTCATCCTGACCAAGTCAGCAGAATACACCACCCACCCACATGAATTTAATATCACCAACCCCTGCCTCTGTCTCAACTCTAAGGAAATTTCTAATTCTTCAGGGGAAGAAGAAGAAAAAGACATGTTCTGGCTCCATAAACTCCAACCCTTCCATCATGGATGTGACAAATAAAAGGAGGGATAAAGAACTGTGTAAACAGGCCCCTTGAACATAATTGAAGAACCAGACTAATTTGGCTTGTCTTTATAACAGGTCAGAGCTGGGCACTAGGCTACCCACAACAGATAAAGATGAGTAACTACATAATGAGGGTAAAATATTCATTAAGCTAATTGCATGTTAATTAAGTAAATGATGCTATTAGGGATCCATTGAGCTCCATCTGTGTGTGCAAACAGGAGTGAGAATAATCACACTAGAAAGTATGAGAAAAGACAGTGACAGCTCTGGGGCTCCTGACATGCAGGGGTGGAAGGGACAACCAGTGAGGGCAGCTCCAGGTCTTTTGGGAGCTGGCAGCTGTGGAAAGAAGGATGGTCTCATGAGAAGAGGGAGGGCTGGCAATGAGAAACTCTAGGTGCTATTGCCAGCAATTACGTTGTAAATGGGCATATCATTTCCCAGCACTCCATTTCCAGATAAGCCAAACAGGAATTATAGCCATCTCCCAAGTGAGAAAATTCACGAGAAAACTCAGGAAAGGGTCTAGCCAAACTCACCTTCACTATTGTATCTGTTGATTTTATCAGAATTGCTTGCAGGGGCAGAGATCCATCACCCCAGAAAGCGACATAGGACTCAAGTCTATAAGCTGTAAGGCACTGGAAAGGTGTGGTTTTGAAAATGGTCTACAAGAAGGCTAAAAATAAGGAGGCAGAAATTACTCTTCCCTTTAAACTTCTTCTGTCAGCACCATGGAGGACAGTTTCTAATAAATACTTCTTCAAAAAAGGAGAAAAAAATTCTTCTGACATAATTATGGCCAGTGCTGCATAAGGCAGAATAGGGAAAATGCCTACATATTTCATGTTAAAATTCATTAATAATGGAAAGCAAGGATTAAATTACATAACTGCCAGATTTAAGTTAAATAATATTTTCAGCAGAAGGAAAGGGAGATGGGACCACTCCATAACCAACACGTTTATTTCAGTACATGAATAATTTAGGCAAATAATACAACAGCTTTTTAAAGGAGAGAAGATTCGATGAGGAGATTGGGTTAGAAAGGACTTGCACTGCATTTGGAGATTTGAAGGACTGGGAGAATAATTCATATTCAATCATTCATTTGATTAATTTCTTCTTTCTTTCAGGCCATTAATGGGCAGATTGTTCTTTTTGCAAATGCACTTATAGTTTGAAGTCACTGGAATGAATCTGGTTCATGGTTCCACTTGAGTGCCCAGTTTCTTGCAAGGTGTCGCTGCACAAAACAGAAATAGTTTTGGAATGGGAGGTCATCTCCCTGTGGGTTCCTCATCTCTGACCAGCTCCTCAAGTACTTTTTGCTACGAATCTAAATTTAACATCTCCTCATTCTCCTGCAATAGTTGCTTAAAATTTCTGCTTCCCTGAGTAGACGTGCCAGCTCACCCTGCTTGTCTTGCATTGTAGAGGGCAAAACTGGAGTGAGCATGAATGAAGCAGAGTCATTAAAAATTTCAGACCATTTTTAATGAAAAATTAGTTTTTTGTGTTAGCTTGTCCCCAGTGAAGCTGGCATTGATCCTAACTATCCTTCTGATGAGTGGGAAGGAGAACTGCTAAGTCATTCATATTTCTGTGGTGAAACCTCACAGACGATACTTTATCCAGGGGCTATTTATTGTCCTGGGCAAAACATAAAAATCCATGTAGATTCTGCTAAATGCTCAGACATACGTGCTTTTCTCCACAGCCCCAGAGGCTCCCAGACATACTCTGGCTCACGAAAGATGCCCAGGAGAACTGACACAGCCATTCCTACAGATCTCCAGATAAAACCAGCTGCAAGAGTTAAGCAGACTTTTCCAAGCAACGGGACCTGCTGGTGAGAGCTCAGCCCTGGTCTTGGGATGCAGATCCCTGTGTAACAGCAGAGCTCTGGTGCCCAGAAACCATCTCTGTGACTGACTCAGCAGAAAGCCTTAATCCTGATAATTTTACAGCTCTTTGAGGCCTATGCCTAACGATTTTTTCTGGGGTGCCTGCCCAGTTCCAGGTAGATAAATGTCCACATAGTGAAAACAGAAGCCTTGTTTGGCACTGGGGTGCCTGCCAAGCTAGGGATCTCAGGAGGCAGCCTCAGAGCTCAGTTCAGTCTCCACATCTAGAGAAGAGTGTTTTGTAGCAAAAGGATCAGACAGCAAAGCAAACACTAACACACGTTGCCTGTGTTCTGTTCTGTAGTAGGAACAGGCAAAGAACATCCGTCTCCAATGATGCTAATTAATTCTGCACCTCATTATCTTCATTGAAAGAAACATCAGAAATAATAAAAACTTTTGAAAATGTTTGCTATAGGTCTGAGATGCAAGTGAAATCCAGGGAGTTCATATGTGTATGCAAAAGGGAGAAGGAGCAAGAACAAATGAGAGCACTGGTATGCTTGAGCAGGCAAGACTGTTATTTTATCTGAACTGCTTTATGGGCTAGATGACCTAATAATTCTTTTCCATCTCTAATTTCTTTGCTTCACCTATCCCTAGTTTATCATTAAGGAATCACTTACGCAAATTCAATTAAGTATTTAACATTTTCCTTCCTGTAGCTCCCTGCCTCACTGACTCTTCCTCCCATTTCAAATCTCAGCTGACAACATCTCTTTCCTCTCTGGCTCCCATTTGTTTGCCCTTAGACTATTAACTCAGTAACTGTGTGATTTAATCCACAGAAATATTTTGGGGTTTCACTTTCTCACAAAGGAGAAACAAAATGAAGCTGTAGCATAGCGCACTAGCAAAGCGCAGTTTGGACCCTCTGGATGCCTAGTACTCTGCAAGAGATTACTCCACTGGCCTGGCAGCTCTGGTGCCCCTACTCTAATGCTGCATTAAGACACAAATGAAACTGAGGTTTTTCCTTTCCACTGTTTGTGTTCATTTGCTAGATGTGACGTATGGGGCTGAGTTTAGCAGGGTGCGTTTGTGAGCTTAGGATGCGAAGAAGCAGGGTATGGTAGGGGCCAGAGGAGGGAGAAGAGCTGTGCCTGAGGAGTTCAGGGCTGGAATAGGAAAAGGTAAGGGTTAGGGGATGTAGAACAGTGATGTGTAAATACTGCACAGTCTTGGCCAAGAGTTACTCCTCTTCTGGGCTTTGAGAAGGAAATTTTAACTGTTTAGCACCTTGGGTGTTGTTCTCCTGTTCTTTTTGCCATTAGTCCTTTTTTCCCCTCTATCTGGCATACACTGTCTTCCCTTCCCACATTCATGCTAATGGAACTGTGTGTAAGCTTGCTCAAGTTGAAAAACAATGTTCTAGAAAGGCTCAGGAGCAAGTCCCAGCTAAGTACATAATTATATAGTACTTGGAATAATTTTCCTGTTCCTCTGAAAATGCACATTGGCTCTGATTTTCCTATCTGCAGACTGTAAGCTCATAATTAGCAGTAAATTACTCACACAAGTGACAAATTTTGTGCTTTCAAGTAAACAGACAAAATACAGTTTACAAATTGCCTCTTGGTGCTGCAGACACCTGGCTTTTCCTGCTCCTCTCTATCCTTCCTTTAAGAGGGATAGATGGATCAGAAAACATCTATTCAAGCAGCTTGGATGACGATATCAATTACTGAGTTACCACAAGAAGTTATAAAAAGCAACTGCTGAGCTAATGCTGGCCAGTCCCTGAGGATTGTGTGTCTTGGCTGGGTGTGAGCATGTGGCAGAGGCAACTCAGGAGCAAAGGGCTCTCCTGCAGCCATGTCCCCAGCCTGCCTACCCAGGGCATCTAAGAGCATCAATAAACCCTTGATCTAAGCATCGTAGAAGATGTACTTACCCCTCTCAAGAAAGGGGAAGTGATATGAAATAACACATGTCTTATATTCATGGGAAGCTGCTGCAGAGCACTGGAAGAAGGTGAACTTGCTGAGCTATTGTGGAGCAAGGGCCAGGGTAAGCACTAAGAATGGAACAAGCTTCTTAAAATACAGCCTGGTCTTGGACAATGCTGCATGATGAAGCAATACTGATACACTTTGTTAATGGCAGTTAAACATATTTAAATTGCACTGATAGCCAGATGTCTTGCTGGGGGGATAGCCCAGACAGAGTGGATGGACTTCAGGGCAAAGAAGCCTATGATTCTCCAGTTTTAAGAGCCATCACATGAGAAATGGCCCTTGGAAGAAGCCCCAGAGAAGGGTGCAGCTAGACGGAAAATTATCTATCCTAACTGGGTGTCTGTCTGAGGCTCAGAGAATGGCAAGAGGCACATTCATCTGGTTAATGAGCAATACATTTTCAGGGATCTGACCTGAGAGTCATCAGTATCTCCACCGCATGGCAAGAAGGTGTCTCAGGAAAAAGTTGACACAGCAATTATCAGAGAGGTGGAGATGACAACAGAAACTAAATGACTTCTGGGGTGAAAAGGTAGCTGTTTGGCAATATGTAAGTACAAAGGACAGATTATTGGAACATGCAGTTAGGAGCAGAGGAACAGAAATGAAATGTGAGGAGAAGATGCTGGGAGAGGGAGTTGGTTGGGTCTAGAGTAACTTCCAAGAACCAGTGTGTGCAGTGGCAAGGTAAGCTCTGTTGCCTGAGCTGGAACACTGTCAGGGATGCTGCTGTGATAATGTAGGCATAAGCAAAGGCCGAAATCATATCCTTGTTTCAGCTTTACTGGAAATTCAGGGAAACCACATCATCTACTCAGGAAGCAGAAAAGAACAAAAGAGGAAAGGAAAGGCATTAAAAATGGCCTTTATAAAAAGAATAAATAAATAAAAGGGGGAGATGGAAATAAAAATTGAAACCAGAGGTAGCAGTGGGCCTGCTATCATAATCCTTTCGTTATTACATATTAACATGTCAGGGATATTTGTAGGAAAAAGATATGATCAAACAACTAATCTAGAACACCCATTCAAATAAAGGCAATTCTTGTTTATGTGAAACATAAGAAACAGGTATGATCATGGAAGCATTTCACATAGAACTCATGTTTTTAAAGGTGGACTCAAATTTTTCAAAATATATGTATACTTTTGGTAACACTGCCCAAATCCTTGAATAGTACTTTGCACTTTTATAGCAACTTCCTTCTGAAGGACTTGAAGGACTTAAAGGACTTTACAAAAATGAATGAAGTAAGCTTCTCCAGCCCACTGAGGGAGATAACTACTTTTACCTTATTATACAAAGAGGAGGAGGAGAAACAGTAAGACAGAATAGTTTAGCAATTTGACAGAAGTAACACAGTACATCTGGTGGTCTGAATGAATTTAAGAATGAAGTTGCTAAGTTGCAATAGAAAGTATTCAGCTTGGCTGATATCAGCTCTAAGGAGAATCAGGGGGTGGCAGATGTTGCAACAGCATTGAAATAGGTGTTTGGGAAAGCAGAGCAGGGAGCGTTGGTTACCTGCGACAAAAACAAGACTAGAATGACAAAATATCTGAAAGTTGCAGACATACCAGGGACTCTGGAAGGGCATTTGCAAAACCCTCTTCAGTCTATTAGCGCTCTTTGAGTATGTCAGCAAATATGGGACAAATGAAAATTGTTTGCCTGGTTTCACTTGGGTTTTCAAAACACTCTCAACAGGACCCAAACAAGAGGGTAGGCAATCAGGTACTCTATTAGTGAGAACATCATGCCACAGCAAGCAGACAAGCTGGCTAAGCGTCTGAAAAAATAAATACATAATTGAGCATCAAGTTTACTGTTTCCAGCAGGGCAAAATATTAGTATCAGCATGCACCTAGCTCCTATAAAGATCTGTGCTGGTTTGTAGATTAATGGGCAATATGGTATTGGTGAATCATCGGTAAGGTGGCAATACTTGCAAATGGTAAATATTCTTTGTCAAACCTAGAGAAAGATGGGAGAAATCAACCGTGGAATGGTGTAATGTTTCTTGGTAAAAAATGCACATTACTTGGATTCATTTGAAGTATCTGCATGTGTTCCTAGGTTCAAAAGGATAAACATTCATGGCCTTGTAGGCTGTAGTGTGTATCCTTGTAGCATTGTGCTCCTCTGCAGTCATATGCTCTCCATTTGTTGAGGCGTGCATAGGGAATAGGGTGGGGTTTCTTACTAAAAATAGTGTGAGAGCAGTATGGAAGTGCGTTATGTCCAGAATGTTGTGCTCAGTTCAGTTTTGTATTCAAAGAAAATTATAGCAGAAATCAAAAGGGTCTAGAAATAGCCAACACAATTGTTTCAAGGCATAGCACGACTTCCATGTAGGAGGCAAATTAAATGGCAGGTGTATTTATTTTGAAATCATATGAATAAAATAGGCATCCAAAATAGTTAGAATAAATTATGTAGAAAAGCAAATTCAATGTTTCTATTTACCTTGTCTTTCACACTCCAGCACCAAAGGCACATCTCATTAAACTGAGCGCTAGGGAAAGCATTTCATCAAAGGGAATACTTTTCCTGAGGCATCCTCATTCACCTGTGGAAATTTCTGCTACAACATATCTCTGAGGTTCAGGGTGTGGAAGGATTCAAATAAGGAGATATTTGTGGATATTGAAATTTTCCAGATTTACAATAGAAGAAGTTAAGATAGAAGTGATGAATATAAAAGCTTCATATTATAGCATGTACACCAACCACTAATGAAGGTGCTAGGGAGATATTTCCCTAAGCAATGGTTATCCTTAACTGTCCAGCATGAGAGCCTGTGAGCCTTTCTTTGTACATTCTGGTACTCACCAATATCAAAGACAAAATACTAAACAAATGGATAATTGGCCGATCAGGCGTGGTATTTCCCGTGTTCTTGAACCCTCTTCTCTGTTTCTTTCTGTCCTCAAGGCTCTCCTTCCTGTCATCTAAAGTGCATGGAGGTACCGCGGAATCATTTAACATTTCTATCAGTGGTTTTTTGGCTCTTCTAAGCAATTGAACTCATGACATCCAGAATCAGGCTCACTGCCAATTTTGACTTGACCTGGTCGCAATTTTGCAAGCATTGTTAATGCCAGAGCAACAGCTGAAATGGAAATTTTAATGATGTTAATGAATAAAAGCTTAAGCAGTGCTTTCTGCACCTGGGCAGCAAAAGTGCATTTATAATGACTTGCCAAACAAGCCTCCTGGCTGTATTCTATCTGCCCCAGGCAAGCAGTTAACTGAGGTTCTCTCCTTTTTCCAAGATTATTTTTGAGTGAATACTGTCAGTGAAAGGTGTTGGATTGACAGCTCTGGAGACTGAAGTCTTCTATTATGTGACAGAAGTGAAAAAATCTGTAACAACAGTTTTTATTAGGTCACCTAGTTCATTCCTTTGTCAACACAAGATTGTTCTATATAATACATTTATGAATGATTCTCCCCTTTTCCCCATCCCTGCCAAATACAAATCCCCAGGTCTTTTCCATTTTGCTGCACGGTTCTGATCCTCACAGCCTCTTATATACTGATGTTGTAGAAAAAAACACCATGTGTGTGAGTGAAAAGATATACATGGGCATCTTTCAGGCTCCCAGAGTTCATCAGAGAAGGGGCAACAAGAAAGTTTGGAATATGCAAGGAAGATGCTGAGAAAATGTCAGACAGCAATTTCTGTGGGACAATGTTTTTGCTCCTAGATGCCTGCTGAAAGGAGACTACAATGTTCTTTTCCTTGCTCTACTGCTCATACACTCCTGCTATTGTCTGGATGACTATCATCTTTTTAGCAGCAGATCATCCAGAGAACTCATTATGTCAACATTGCCTTTGGTTAAAGAATGGGAATTGAAGCACAGAGGGGTTAAGTGACTTGCTGAAGCTCTTAGTGGGTGAAACACCTCTAGATTCCTCTCTGCCTTCCGGTCCAATCCCTTAAAGACTCTCTGAAGACTGGTTCAGTGAAACTCAACTACCAATGAACCTTTGTCCATGACAGGGTAGCGGTCCCACACCAATGCAGTAGAAGAAGAGAAGGCCTTCAAATCCTGCATTGCATAGATTTCTGGGAATTCCACTCTCCTCTTAGCTTCTTCTCCCCTTGCATATTGCCAGAGCACAGGATTTATTGCCCAAGTATTGTTACATGATGGTATTTCTTCCAGAATAGGTCCTTCCTATGTGTCAAAGTCAAACCAACAAACAGATGAAAACTGGAGCCTGCTGAACCACATGAGGAGCTCTGACAGCTGTTAGTATTTAGTACATGAATGGAAATGGGAACAGAAACTACACTAGGGATGACCAGATTACAGAGATACATTATATCTCTGTTCTGAAATCTTGTATTTACAAATCATTCCAACACCCAGCAGCAATTGCCAGACACCATTTCTTATCAGACTTCTGTCCTGCTACCAGTTCCTGTACTAGACTTGGACTAGGCAACTTTCTTCAGACAGACACACTAAAACCCCTTACCTTCAAAAGAGCACTTTATCAGCATATCAAATGGCTGAGACTACTGCCCCAGACATGATCCAGTTTAATCCGCATCTGGGTTCCTGCCATTTAATTTTATACATTGGGTTTATAAAGGAACCTTAGCTGACTAATGCCAAACAGTAACCAGGTGTGCTCAGTGAGGGAATTACAACTGACTTATTCATTGCTGTGATAATGCACATGGATGGATCCTAGACTGCGTGCTCAAAACCACAGAGCATCTCCTACTCTCAGCTACGCTAGAGAGCATATGTCCATCATGCAGTGCAGCTCATGCAGAAACTTCCACGCTTGCACGACGTGACTTAGCTGTGGTTTTGAAGGCAGAGGAGCTGCACTGTGTGGTGCTGGCTCCAGAGAATTTGTCCTGCTGGGAGCAGTCTGCTGGCATTGCGATGTCACATTCACGACCCAAACTGATGTTTCCATGCAGCACCCTGCTGTTGGGCTTACTCAGACCTCCAGCACAGCAGTGCACTGTGCCATGTGGACATGCCCTCGGGTCATTTGCCAAAGTCATTTTGTTTCTCCCACCTCACGGCATGGCAACTGTGCAGCATCCAGCTGTGGCTATTGAAAGAGAGGATCACGGGAGGATGCAAGTTACAGTCTTGAGGAGCCTGTACAGAAGGGCTGGTTCAAGAAAGTCAGGGCATGAGCAAAGCTTAGAAAGGAATCTGAGATGGCAGACAGGCTCTATGGAGATTTTGCTGTGCAGAAGAAAGGTATGTTCATAGGCCACAGTCAGCAAAAAAATAGAGTATAACGGAAGTGCACCTATGCTGAAAAAGAATCATCAAGGTGCTTAAAAGAAGGTGAAGATCTGGGATGTAAATACTGGCAGTGTCAGATGTCCGGACCAAGCCTGGCCACCTGGCCTCCTTCTGTCTGATATGGTTACTCTGAGCTCAGCCCAAGGGCTGGATCGCTGTGCAAAGACACTTGGAGCCTGCCCCATCCTGGAAGAGATATACCTGGCTCCCAGCCACTCTCATGCACTACAGAGCAGCCAAGGACAGGAGCTGCGAGGACCACCTTAGGGCCTCATCCACATCGTACCCACTGCACTCATCAGGATCACAGCATTTCGTGCCCTGGCACAATTCATGCCCTCTCTAAGTGAACAATTTCCAACAGAGTAACACAAGTGATTCATTCTGTCTGACAGTCTTTTACATGTAAATATTTTATATTCCTATTGAATATTTTTGGATGATTATGAATTCTTGATGTGATGAGGACCTTGCTATGTATGAAATGCAGGAAGCAGCAAGGACTCGGCAAGGAGGAAAAGCATCGAGGTATAAAAAATCAGGTATCATTACACACTACAAATTAGAAAAAGCTGGGATAAAAACACAGGCTCATATCACTCTTCCTTCTCTGTCTGGACAATTTCAGAAACAGTCTGGAGCTCACATAAGGAGTTTTTCACATGGCTAGATAGGGAGTTGACTGCCTCTCGTGTCTTATACCCCATGCTCCCCTTCCCCCCACCCCCCCCACCCCGTTCTTCTGATTTAGTTTTAGTTTCTTTATTCATTGAAAGATTTGCATGGAAAGATGCGACACCAAAAGAGACCCAAGACTGAAATCACTCCAGAGTGTCTTCTCTGTCTTCGGTTTGGCTGTTTCTGCAGCGCACCCAGAAACCCAGACTGCACCTCTGAATCCATGCAGTGAGTCTAGACTGAAGATGGAGAACTTCTACAAAATGTGAAAAGATCTGGACAAGACAATTCTTAAACTAAGAAGATAAGACAGAAAATGCTTAGCTGCCTCATGAACCCATCTTCCAGACCCGTCCACCTCTGCTCATGCATCCCTAAGTAGCTGGCTGCAAGAACAACCCCCTATGACTGTCTGCTTAGCATGTTGCGTGCAAAGACAAATCATCCCTCTGTGAATGAGGGAAACGTGGCTGACAAGCATGGCAAAGGGAGTTCTCAGCTGAACAAGCCCAGATAACGGTTGCACAAAGGACCCTGGTTATCTGGTCTGTGTTGTGGTGGCATCAAAGTCCGGCACTGTGCATTAGGGTTTCCATGTGTCCCCAGGGTGCGGTAGGCTGACTTTGCTTGAAGTGCAATTTAAGATTGATGAATTCACAGGTTTTAAATCAACTGCAAGCATCCGGGCTGGCCCCTTGATGTAGGCTATTAACTTAATGAAACTGAAATGCTGTGAAGTCAGATAACAGACATTAGAGTCTTTTTTTACCTAGAGATTTAAGGAGACCTGTCTCAGGTAGCACAGGACTTCTTTTTCGAGAAGTGTCAGCTACCTTCTAACAGCCCTTCTCAGGCACATTTACACACACACATTCGAACTGCCAGGAAGGCACTGCGTGCTGACAAGTGCTTGCTCCCCCTCAGGTTGGCTAAGTGGTATGTTGTGGCACAAGGAGAAGGGATTCTTTTCAAAGCTCAGGCTCTGCTGCAGAGGTTGTCCAGTACCAAAGGAAGGACACCCAGCGAGCATCAGGGTCCTACATAGCCAGCCCTCAAAAAATGATTCAGCCAGATGATTAATGGATGCTCTTGACCAGGTATATGCAAAGTCACCTAGCAATTCAGCAGCAGGGCCCAGCTCTCTTGACTGATGCCTGGCTGTGCTGAGCACTGGGTGCCACAGCTTTCCGTCACATACTTCAAACAGACGAGCTGGAACAGCTCTCCAGATGAGTGAGCTGAGATTTAGCAGCAACTGGGAACACCCTGCTTCCCGCCTCATGGTTAATGCATACGGTGTAGCACACGCGTACTCATTCTGTGCACAAATGTTGCCCATTTCACCTGCTATCTGAAGGAGTTTCTCTGATAAGCTCAAACCTCATGTTTCCTGCCTTTCCCATGCTTCCATACACAGCTACAGTGATGGGGTGCACATTCAAATGCTCTGGTGGCTGTGCATGAGGTGGGAGAAGCTCAGCTATCTTGCTCACTGCTTTCAGGAGGGAGTGGGAAGCAGCAAAGCAAGTGCCCAGCACATACAGCAACCGCCAGGACCCTGCTCACACAAAGGCAGCCCACCAGCCACAGTATCCCAGCATCTCTGGCAGTACCAGGGTAAGAGCAAGGAGGACCTGAGTAGAGGATGGGTGGCAAACTAATCTAGGGACAACCCCCAGCCCCTCGCCTCCTCAGCAGTCAGAGCAAGGAAAAAAAATGCACCAGCTCCATGTCCCTGCCTTCCCTGCAGCCAGCTTACACAGCTCTGAAATCCCACCAGGCTTCACAAACAACACAGGTTTGTGATGAGAGCTGTTAGGGCTATGGAATAGCCTCCTACAAGGCAGTAAGGACATGCTCCTGCTGAGGTAGTTTGGAATAACAACCTTAAGTGGACCATCGGTGGTTGGATGTGTTTGTGGTTATGCCTCCTTTGTTCAAAAATACTCCCTTACGCACTCGCTAAAGTGCAACAGTGGAAATTCTTTACAAGTTACTCCTACCCCGGAAAGCCCACTGCAGAGCCTGGTGTATCTTGCTCAAATGTACTTGGACTCTTCCCAGCACTAGACAGAAGGACTCACAGAAGCATGTGATAGAGGATTTAAGTGTCAAAATAACTAAGGAGTATTAGGGAATTTATCTCGGCTAAATGACATATGTTTCAATTGCATGAGGCTGAGGACTATTCCATTTAAGCTCTTATGCAGATGATTTTTGCTCCTGTTCACCTAGATATAACCGTGTCTTTTCAGAGAAAGTGCAGGGGTCACTTTCTGAAACAGTCTTCCTACTCAATTCTCTTCTGGAAAAAAAAAAAAGAGCAGTTCAAGTGTATCTTTTAAACCCTTTCCAGTTTTCTTCCTTTACTTCTTTTACCTCTTTGGATTTTCCTGTGGGCTGAATGTATTAGTTAGTCTATAGCAAAACGATTACATATAAATTCCAGAACAATCTTCCATCTGCAGGAAGCTGAAATCAAATATTATGTTGAAGTTTGTGTTTATGGGCACAGTGGAAACACACACACACACATATATCTAAAGCCAAGAATTTGTTTGTAGTATTATCAAAATCTTAACAGTGTAATCCAAGAGTAATACTCCAGATTGCCTATAACAGACCAAGGAAGCATACTTCTGTACAGAAAAAAACAACCCTTCAATAACAGTAAAAATGCATTTTGAAACTTCTCAGTTTGCATGCCTTTTTCTGGGGTTATGCTCACCCTTGCACTGCTCTTCTGGGTCTTGATGATGATGGTTTCTCTCTGACAGGAGGAGATGGGGGTTGTCATGGTGTGTCATCAGCATCTGGAGTCCTTCACTGGGAAGAATATAATGTTGACATTGATGGTTTCTTCTTCCTCACTCTAGGGTCTTGTTGGCATGTTTTTTATACACCTTCGTCTTCCTTCATCAGTCTGCAACTCCAGATTACATCAGAATATATTATGTATGATGCAATTTACATATGCTAGGTACTTGTTCCTTGTTCTCTTTGCTCCCCAGAATAACTGGTTGTCCAGCTTCAGGACATTTATCCTGCTGCATTTCTTTACCTGGCTGTTGCAGCACTGTTTGTAGACATGCATCTTTCAGTGCCAACCTGTGTGCCCCATCTCCTGCTATCCCACCATATCTGTGCTTTTCTAAACTGCATCCTACATCCCGACTTCCTAAGGCCTGTTGTCAAACCAGGCTTACATTCCATTCTCTGTACTGCAGCATGATGTTAGAGCCAGAAATATGGTTATACCATGGAAAGATGAACAAAAGCAAAATGAATACCTGGTCAGTTAGCAAAGCTGTTGTTACAGCTAAACCAAGTAAAACAAATCTGCAGGCAGGTCAAGAAAAGCTCAGGCAGAGCTGTGACCTGTTACTAGCAATGGCAATATTGCATTACAAGGCTACAAGTTTGCCCAAGCTCTTTCTAGAACTTTTTATATAAAGTAACTGGACTTTCAACCAAAAATGCAGAGCTCCATACCTGTGCAGCTGACAGAGATCCACCTGCTGCACAGCCCCACTGCTGTGTCGAGGCATTTTTGCTTTAGCATTGTTCTTCACTGTCACAAAAATCTTGAAGACTGAACACAAAGACAGGGAGCTGTTTCTTTTAAATCCCTGTGGCTTTCATTCCTCCTACTCGCTGTCTGCCACTTCTAATTAAAGTGCAAGGACCATGTCATGAGGATGGTGAAGTTGTATCCGGGCTGCAAAATTTGCTTCCTAGCCGTGTCACCAACTTACCAACTGACATTAGGCAAACACAGAGTCTGTGTCCTTTGGTTTTCCCTTTGTAAGGAAAGGAGACATTGCTTATATATCTCTGAGAACATTTGGAGGAAGGACAGCTAATGCATTGACCCAGATTTGCAGATGTGCTCTGACAAATAAGACAGTGAAGGAAGTGGCTTAAACAGAGTAATTCACTGACCAGTTTTTCACTGGTTGTGGTCCTGGGGTGGAGAAGAGAAATCCTGGGGATCACCAGATGGTAAGCTTAAGCTTAGGTAGTCCCCAAGGGATTACCCACCTGCAATGAAAACACAGTGGTTCCTCACTTTTCCTGTATCCCTCACATGCTCAGTGCCAGGGAGGGTCTGTGGACGATGAGACCTGAGTACGAGGAACTCCTCAGCAGTGAGGTACCCATCCCCGCTGGCAGGACAACAGGCTAGAGAAAGTCTGGTAACCTTTCAGAAGCAGTAATAACAGCAATAAGAGGAGCCGTCTTTCTTGCAGCCTGCCTCCCAGAGCGAGAATTTCTTTCTGAGGCTCTCATCCTAATTCACTGCTTCATGCCTCCCGGGCTGCAACTACAGAAGCACGCCATTGTGCTCAGAAACATTTCCAGTGCACCGCTGCTGGCTCCATTATTAGAAAATTGTGCATTATCTACTGGTGAGTGACTCGTGCGTTAAAAGTCACCTGGGGGGACCCTGCTCCCTGTGCACACTGGGTAGTGCAGCCTGTGCTTACTGAGACCTGGCACTTGGTTTCAAGCTGCTGCAGATCCATCACTGCATCATGCTGCCCACCACACTCCTGCCATAACACTGCATACTGAAGGGCTACTTCTGCTTGCAGCTGTGCTGGTGATTGAACAGTAGTGTTGCTGAGGATTGATACTCCAGGGTGGGTGAAAGCAGAATACGTCCTTCTTGTTCTCAGGCACATCTCCTGCAGCAAATGCAAAAAAGGAAAAAAAAAACCAAAAACCAAAACAAAACCATAATACAAGTAATTCTGTGTCCTACAACTTACCCTTCTGCATTAGGCATAGTTAGGGACCTGGATGTAGTCCCATATCCTGTCAGCACTGTAAATTTTGCCTTTTCAACACAGCTGATAATAGGTATCAGAGAAAAAAACCTAAAAAATGCACAATAAAAAGTTAACCATTCCTGCCCCTGTTCCCTGCTAGAGGCTTTCTGCCCTTTGGCTGTTGCAGAGCCAGAGAAATAGCAGACTGACTGACATTTCTTGTTTGGCAACAGGCCCTCCAAAGACAGCACTCTTTTCCTTTTCCTTTCTGTCTTGGGAGATTGCTCCTTCCCATGCCCTCACCCTCATTTTTTGACCTGCTTGGCAGAAGCAGCCAATTCCCTGTGTGGCTCAGTCTATCTGAAGTGGTATCACTACTGGATGGGGGAATGGGACCCCCTTAGCTTGAAGGCACTCCGGGGAACTGAAGTAGAACATGTAAAAGACAATAACAAAACCCATTATCACTTGTGAGGACAATAATTATTAAAGCTGCTGTGAACTACACTAACCTACACCTCCTTTCCCCAGTCTACCTGGTTATGTGTCCTAGGAGCACAAATGCACCTTGAAATGAGCATCCATCCCAAACTGAGATCAGCTGGAGTTACCCAAGCACATACTATGTCTGTAGGAGCAGCCAGGGCTATACCCTAGCACAGGGGCAGCCCACTTGAGATTACCTCCAGCTACTACAGACAGTCAAGATTGCTGCCAGCTGCCCTGCCCAGATACCTCGGGCAAATTCATCATTTACACTGTAATGCCTCAGGTGGATTTTATGAGGCGTTACTTCTGTTTTGCCCAAGAACAAACCCAGAAAGCTAGCTACAAGTGAGCACCAAAGAGGACCATGTTCTCCTAGCTGTGAAGGAAAGCTCTGCACGTCTTCCTGCTCAGGCAGGGAGGGGGATAGCCACATAGGGACTGTGCAGCCACATGCTCTTCAGAGAACATGGGGGAACCCCCCCAGCTTCTGGGTCTTTGAGCTGTTCAGAGGCCTGCCCCAGCCCTGCCTTCCACACCATCTTCACCCTTGGAGGGGAAATAGGTGGTGCTTCTCCAGCCAGGCTGGCCCTGCCCCATGTGTTTAGTCTTTTTGCTCTGTTGTAGCTGGATTAACCCTCCCACTCAGCTGGACAAGCTGATTAGTTAAAGAACTTGTTTCATCCCTCTCTAGCGCTTTATTTTTCATCTGTCATTTTCCTCCTTGTTACAACAGTAATCCTCAGCTTCTTCAGCTCTTTCCATGCTCCCCACTCACTGCCCCCTCCATTTCCCCTTCCACCAGTCCTTAACAGCTTTTCCCAGCTGGGATGAGGGAGCATGGCCTTCCCGTTTTACCCCAGTGTGACATGTCTCAATATCCTTTCATCTTCTCCCTTGACATTCCCTTTCACATGAGTTAATTTCCAGTTTATTCCTCCAGCACTCTTTCTTACTCCCTTCTGTTTCATCCACCTGAGACACATTAGCCCCATGCACAGGACTATGCTTGAAGACCCAGGTGCTTCTGCAAAGGTAGCCAGAGGAGGCAGCCCATCATATTGGGGTCTTTCTTCACCATGCATGGTGAGGGTCGGGAGTCAAGGAGGAAGGTGTATGCAGGTCATTGCCCTAGAGAAAGCTCGTACATTGGTGCTCATTTCTGGCCAACAGCAACTTAGAACCACGAAACGGAGGCTCCAGGACCTTGCAGTCCATCAAAATGAGAGGGATTGAGTCCAGCAGCCTTCCTCAGCCTTTTGCAGGCCCAGCAACACCACCCCCTCATCTTCCTTACTCATTTCAGCAGTTTGAGCACGGCCTTATTTCTCCTTCTTGGCTCTGTCTAGGTTATTGGTTATCTGATCCTGACCATTTCTCCCCCCTCTTGCCATCTCCTCTCCCTGCTGTTGTCCTTCCAAGTACCCCTCCACATCTGTCGTCATCTCTGACTATCACAGACAAACCCTCCAAACGGTGGGCAAGTGAAATGTATCTTTAGGGAAAAAAAAAGAGTCTATAATTATGCTGCTCCCGTGGCTGCCAGCAGCAGCCCCGATCACTTTGATTGTACATTGTGACCCCTTTTGCCACGCTCCATCTGTTTGTTTTTATAGTCCGTGTATTTGCAGCAGCAAAAGGACCATGTCTGCTTATTTGTATCTACAGTGCCCCATATGCAATCTGCCCCAGTTCTGACCAGGGCCTTGCTCTACAGGAGATATAAGTAAGAATAACAATGAAGAGTGGGAGCTGCAATCAGCAGCACAGCCCTACTTTGGAAGTAGAACAAGACAATTAAGGAAAGGATTTTCAAATAATCCAAATGAAGAATACAAGGGACTAAATATTTAATACTCTGTCATCCTCTCTAAAAATCCCTAACATTTCTAAAGTGTCTTTCAGAAGAGAGCAGTGCATAAAGGGCAGATGCAAAATGTGGCTGCAACAGGCAAAGATTCCCCTCTTCCCCCAGTGGGACTGTGAGTGTGCAGCTGTACCCAAGGTACAAGAGAGTCCTTTCAGCAACAGCCATATCTGTAACTCCGTGGAGCTCTGTTGGAAGGATATAAGCAGTAGCTGTGGCTATTTTTCCTATTCTTACTCCCCTTGACTTTACAGGCAGGATCATGGAGAGATTATGGATTTGTAATATAGTAATACTTTGTTTAAAATTAAATGAAACCCATTCACACTTTTTGCAACACAGTCCGCATTCGCCTTTCTCTGAGGGCTCAGCAGGTATAGCAGGGGGCAGAAGAAAGCATTCTTCATGTGGAGGGAGGGTGCACTGACTACATCTTTCCTGCAAAAACTCTGCATCCCCCAGACAATTTCTCTGCCTGCTTCTTCCCTGGGCACTTTCAGGTGCCAGACTCCACACAGGAATTCTCAGTACAGACCAGTGCCAGTCTGACAAATACCGGTGACCAGACTGTGTGAAGGGGAATTGAGGACAGTGGGAAGGGACAGACAGGTTGCCAGTGGGTTGGACTGGCCAGGGAGAGAGAGAAGGACAGGCAGAGAGGCTGTGTGTGCGTGTTGGGGGATGCAGGAGCCCGCACCTGGGATATGTGCTGGTGGCAGTATTGTGTCTGTGTGTATGGAGAAATGAGAGGATTTCAACATTCTGCATTTTAAACTATTTTCCACTTGATTGCTTATCAATCACAATTATAAGCCAAAATTAACAAGTCATGCTCATGCTGTGCTGGTAATATCCGTGCACAAAAGAAGACATACATACAGTAGGGAATGGGCCACCTGCAAGGTATCTACAGTCCTCTTCCCTCTCTAAGTGCAAATTTGGTCTACTTTTCCTCTTAGTAATCTAGGGCTAACTGCAAGCAACTGGAGGGAGAAGGGAGAACTGTTAACCAATGGGCTGCATCCCTGTTTCTGAGATTATATGAGTGAAAAGAAATCCCAATGTCAAAGGATGGATCCAGATAAAATCTCACTCTGTGATCTGAAATTTTTATCAGCTATTATGTTATCTTCCAGAGACTTGAGCAAAGGAGGTGATCTGCCACATTCCCATTACAAGTTCATTGAATTATATAGCCCTTTTCAATTTTCTGCAAAATCCAAGTTCCCATGGAGAAAGCATCCACTTTGTAAGGTGTTCTTAAGGTGTTTTTCCACTACTCAGTTTCAGGTCCTGCATTCCAAGAGGAAGACAGGCTGGCATTTCAGAAAGGCATTTTCTTTCAGTGGTTTCCATGTGACTATGAGTTCGACACTGTGTAGTGGCAACCTTGGGAGGAGAAAGGAGCAAAATAAGCAATTGATGAATAATCCAGGTTGGAAGTGACCTTCCAACTCCTCTTCATAGGATGGCTAGCTTCAAAGTTGAGTTGGGTTACTCAAGGCCTTGTGCAGATGAATTTTGAATATCTTCAAGGACGGGGATTTTACAACCTCTCTGGGCACCTCTCTGATGACCACCCTCATGGCAAAAAATTTCTTTCTAACGTCCAAGTGGGATTTCCCATGCTGCAATTTGTGATGACTGCCTTGTGCCTTTTCATACCTGAGAAGAGCATCTTTGCTATCAATTCTTTCAGGGAGTAGAAAACAGCAATTAGATCTCCCCTTTGCCTTTCTCACTTAAGACTAAACAAATCAAGTTCCCTTGGACTCTCTCTGCACTTTGTGCTGCAGCTCCTGACCATCCTGGTGGCCCTGCATTGGACTCCCTATAGTTTGCCAAGATCTTTCTTCTACTGAGAAATCCCAGTCTGGACACTGGGCACCAGATATGTCCTCATGAGTGGCAAACAGAGGGGAACAATCACTCCCTCAGTTTAATAGTCACCTCAATTTTCGAGATCTGCCCCTAATAAATCCACATTGTGGATGTGTCCTCTGCAGTTCTCTGCTACACATTGCATACATGTCAGAAAAGGGAGAGCTTACTGGTGACTGCCAGGCAAAATGTCTTATTATACAAAAAATGAAACACTTGAAATAATTAATGTTTGAAAATTACCAAGAGGGAAGAGATTTTTCAGTGTTCAGTAACATTTAAGGGCAAATTGTGTGTATGCATATGGGATATGAGTAGGTGGCTGAGTGGGTGTCAGTGGCACTAGAAAGGAATTCTTGGTGATTTTTAAAATAAAAAACATTAAGGAGCTAACAGTATGAAATAGCAATTATTATGAAGCGTGATCTCATTTCTGAATCTGGTATGAATCTCAAACTCTGCAGTTATTACATTTTGAATAAATAGCAATTAACATCTAAGGCTTTTCTATTCCTTTTTGCTATTTTTTTTCTTTTCTTTTGGCTATCAGACAAACTTCAGCCATTCTAAAATTCAAATACCTCTGAAGAGAACGTCAAGACCCCTACATCACCACTAATGGCAAAAAACTAATCCAAAGTGTGTTGTCCAACTTTGAGATTTTGCTGTATCTTCCTGGACTGACATGCATGGACCACTCTTGGGTTGTCAGTTAATGCAATGCAGAATGTCTGCAAATCTCATGCTGACTTTGTAGCTGATTTGTATTTCAGCTTCTTGTTCTAGTGCCTCACTGCCAAGTGAAAGCTTTTTTTCCCTTGCTTGTACAGTAAGATCCATAACAAAGTTTTGCAGTGTTCTACTGTCAGTGGCATTTGAGAGACTCCAGTTCCTGCAATTCACTGACAGTGATACAAGTGCATATGCTGAGTCTCCAAATTGTGCTGAAGCAGCAGATGTGGGAAGCCCCCACCACTACTGGAACTGGTGAAAATGCAGTGTGGAGATGAAGGATGGAGAGCAGGAGCTTCAGGTCACCCTTCAAGGCCTGTGTTGGTGCTGTAAAAGACACACTGGAAATGACGAAAATGGAGTTATCAAAGAAAACAAATCTAATTCTCAGATAGTATTATTTCCTTTCACTGGGAAACCCTTTCTGACCCATCTCCTTCCCCTAATGTCTCCAGTCACTAGGATGTAATGTATGAAACCATTTTTTACAGTTTAGGAGCTCCCTAAAAAAATTCCAGTGTCAATGTTATTTATTTCCCGTAGAAAAAAATGTAAGACAACTGACTACATTTATGTTTCCTTGTTATCATCTGCAAGTCCTGTAGGAGCAGCCTCTGGGCTCTGAGGAATCTGCAGCGCTCAGACTGAAAACTATTGCAGTGATGTATAGATACACAACCTGCAGAGCAGCAGCTGGAGGTATGAAAAATTCTGAGTAGACAAAATATTCCAGTGTTAACCTTGGTTTAATAGATTGAGACCTTGTGCTGTCTGTTTTAAGAAAACCACAAAGGTTATTCCACTCCTTTCCTTGGGAGACTATTCCACAGCCAGATACATGCTCAGTCAAGATTTGCCTTTAGACTGAATAATGCAGTTTGCTGTTACTTTGCCTCCCTGCCCCTGTTTTACATATTGCCTCTATGTATACTTTTCAAACCTCCTCTGAAGCAAGCTGTGGTATGTTCAATGTGTGTGACGCAAAGGCTCCTGTTGTTCTTCTCCCTGTATTCCTGGTGAGGCACTGGCACAGGTTGCCCAAGGAAGCTGTGAATGCCCCACCCAGTATTCAAGAACAGGCTGGACAGGACCTTGAACAACCTGGTCTAGTGGAAGGTGTCCCTGTCCATGGCAGTGGGGCTGGAACTGGACGATCTTAAGGTCCCTTCCAACCCAAACCATTCTATGATTCTATGAGTCTGAATTAGTGTCTGCCAGCCATAGGAGGGGATCTGGATGGAGGAAATTTCCGGGAAAATTTCTTCTCTGCAAGTATAGGATTTTCCTCCTCTGCTGCAGGGACTTAGTGTCTGCTGTGTATTTCAGAAGGCAGAAGCAGGGAGCTGGGTGGCGTTGCTGAATCTCTAATTCATGGCCTTAAGCAGGGGTCACTTTCAAATGGTTCTCCCTTAATGATGCACTGGCTGTTCCTTCCTGATGTTTCATTAAATCACAAGCTGGAGCAGGCAAAGGTGTACTGGAATGAAAACAGGACAAGTGGGGCCCCAGCTAGAACCCTCTGCCCTCTCTCAGCCCCTTCAGTCTCCTGCAGCTTGACCCTTCCCCCTTTCTTCAATCACGAAAGATTGAAGCGCTATTTTTTGTGTTGAGGGGTTTCGTTGTTGTTGTCGCCTTTTCCCAGTGCCGTGCCCATCGTTCCAAAGAGAGGAGTGAATATTTGATTGCAGTAATTAGTTAATCAGTAACTGGCATAATTTTTTCCCTGATTAATGTTTTGAATAATCATTGCAGCCCTATCTGTAGGCAGTCCTGTTATCAGAGTCACTTTGAAAACAGCTTTGAAAAGATAGATCTGCATCCTTACAGATAAAATTAGACAGGACAGATGCTCCACCCTCCAAAAACTGCTCCTTCACTGAAGTTGGTCAGGGGAAAAGAGAGATCAAAAATGCATTCTTTTCTCCCAGCTCACTCATTCGCACTTCCCTGTAAGTACCATCATGGAAGGACCTGGAAAATGAGTCCACATGGAAAATTTCAAGCTCACAAGGCAGATGGAGGCACAGGATGGGCCTTCCTGGAAACGAGGACCAGGGAGAACATTTATGCAAAGACTAATCCATCTCTGTCTCTAGAGCTTATTTCATTGTTCTAGGGGAAAGCTGAAACAAAGGAACCACATTCTGATGTCAGGGAAGGTCAAGCTCAGCGTGGACTCTGTGTGTTTATACACGTATGTATAATACACATATATACATATCAATATATAACATACATAATATATTTTATATATGTGATAGATATTTTATTCATATAAAACATGCATGTGCAAGAGAAACATTTAAAGTAACTTAATAGAAAGAAAAGGATGTAATCTCCTCCTTCCATCAGGAGTAATGCCAATTCCTAAAGAGGTATCAAAGTTCAAAGTCAGCCTTGCTTTGGAAGGATGAATAACGCTCACTGGGGATCCCTATAAGCAGGCCTAGGTGGGAATTTTTCAACTCCCAAAATTTTTGGTAACAAACCATCAATTCTGAAAAACCGAATCTCTCCAAAAGAACATCCCAGCCTCAGGAATAGTCTCTTTCACTCCTGGGTGGTGTTTCTAAGTGAAATGTGAGAAGGAGTACAAGTGATTATTTGCAACGCTCAGAATGCTCAAGACGAGGTAATTCTTAGTGAGAAAGGCCCAACTTTCAAAACCATTGCCTCTGCAAATAAGTTTAAAAACCTAGACCCCAGTTTTACTCATCCCTGGTCAATGCTGTAGCCTGCTGCACATGAGCTATTCTGAGCGTCAGCTCCTAGACTGTTGTCTTTCACCAGAAAACATGAAAGACAAAAAGTTTTCCATTTTTTCTCCCACTGTGAAGCAGGGATATTTCTGAAATCCTGAAGATGCTGGGAGGATGGGATACCATTTCCTGACAGCTCCACCTGGGACACCTGGAATTTCTGTTTATTTGATATAACACTATTGGGGTTTTATTAGCTACTCTAAGCTATCAACAACAGCCATGGGTAACCAGTGATCCTTGCTGTGCCTGTTACCAGTGGCTAGGTAAAGAGATCATGACCTGCTGCCACTTTTGCTAGAAGAGTGAAAAGATAACGTACAGCAGGTGGAGAAAATGCTCCTTCTGTAACTGGGGCTATCACTGCAAGGATGAGTTAAACAGGTTAAAATAGAGTCGTACCCAAGCATCCTTTCCCAGATATAAGTTGAATCCTCTCCTTGAGCCGGTTCTCAGAAAACCAGAGCGCCAATGTGTATCAGATGGAAATCAAAGGGATTTTTAGATTAAAGGAGAAGAGAGAAGTGGCAGATTTCTGTGATGACCGACACTATATCATTCGGAGGACCTGGACTCAGCTGCACTGTGTGACCCCACAGACATTAGCAAGAAAGTGTTGATGGAACCTCTGCTATGAGACTAGGATTTCCTGTAATATGTTCAAAGAAATATATTTAGCAATCCTACAATATGATATCACAAGTAAATCAGGAACAATGCAACACAGTTGCGACCAGACCATCTTATCTATATCTAAACTGTGTCATCAGTTATGTTATAACTTAAGCCAAAAAAATTATATCTACTGGTTTCTTGACAATGAGGCCATTTCTTCTGATCTTTTGCCTGTACAAAGCCTCACATAATTTGTCTCACACCTCCAATATTTCCTGGACATTTAATTTCCACTTAACCTACCTAATGCTGAGCTGACAAAAGCTGTCTTGGTAATGGGTACTCATATGTGTGAAACTGCTACCTATACTCCTATCGTATTCTCTCTCTAATGATTATTGTATAGTATTTCCTACTTTCTCTTATGCTTAATACTATACTTAGACCTACTAAAAGAGTCAGTATTAAATGACATGTGAACAGCTATCAAAATGGATAATACTGTTCCCCTTGTGTCAGGCAGACTCTTGGAATGATAGCGTCTGGCTGGCCAGGGCATTTGTAGTCATGAGAAACTGAGCAGACAGATACCTCCTTATTTCTGGCTCTATAGAAAGGACATCTGTTAGAGTTGCTTTCTGGCTGCTTAACATGCAGTGGCAACTTAAAGGGGTGAATAAAGCAGGACCCAGAATGTGACTGAAGGGGACCCTTGGACAACTCTGTCTCATTCTTGTACTTGGAAGAGACAGGTCGCCTACAAGTAAAGACAGTAAAAAAAGTGAGATTTATTCTTGTTTACATGATTTCAGAAATAGCTCTCATCTTCCAAAGACCATTTCTGCCTTAATAATTGACCTGGTCAATGATGTTTGTTCACTCTCACCTCAGTGGTTATGCACCAAAGACAGAGAGGGTCATGGACTCCCTGGTCCGTTTGTTTAACTAAGGGAATTTGTGCTAGGAGCTGTCCAGCAAACCCAAGGCTCGCAGACCAGGGAGAGCTAGGGATGCTGTCCTGTCCCTGCTGGTGACAACTCAACAGCCCCTGGAGACTCAGAATTCACTGGAGATGCAGGGAGCAGAAGTGATGTTAAATTTAGGCCACATTCTTTTTTGCTGTCTGAGGGAAGAGGGAGCAGCTGCCTATGCCCCATATCCCACATCTGAGCTCTCCCTCACGCTTGGATGCTTGGGTGTGCAGAAAGTCTGGGAAAGGACTAGGGCTGGGGGCAAAGGCAAGAAAGCTGGAGGACCTGTACCTACTCTCATCCCCAGGGAGACTCTCCCCAGGCTTGGATGTATTTTTAATCTGTTCCATCAGCAATAACAAACACAGTCAGAAGAAGTAATAACAGATTTTGCTGTGTATGGACGTGTTATCATGAAATGTAATTTCTCAATCAAATTAGAGCTGTGTTCAGACATTCTCTTCACTGACCTTGGGCTCATCAAGAGAAAAACATTTCTTTCCAGAAGTGGCCTGTTCTTTAGTCAGTCACCTAAGTGTTTTCCCCTTGTACTTATTTCCTTAATCTGTCAATGACTAACCATACCTGCCTAACTCTGGTTGAGTCAACAAGTAAGGTCAAAGCAGCTGGAGACATTTTCTTCAACATGAGATGCCCCACAAAATCCACAGTTGAGTCTGTTTTCTACTGGTATTCTTGTTACTTCTGTGCCGAGACCAAATTCCAAGCCAGAAGAGTTACAGTCCACCCTGGATACATCCTATTGTTTCAGTTGGCCATGAGTACCTCTTCCCTTCATATTCTTAAACTGATGTGTAGCTATGAGCTGAAAATTGACTTCTATAGTTCTCAGGAAGGCTAACTGAATTTCATTGCTGAACAGAGTGCTACCAATATGTATGAGGTGCAGTAAGTTGGTGAAGTTTGTTAGATACCCTGGGTGGAAGACACTTACTCATCATTTACCCAGGCGTAACTCCTGAGGCAATCAGTTCAGGATGTCTGACATCCTCTGTCCTAGAGTGCCACTGTTTAATGACTCACAAGGATCGAACAGCTACTGCACCTTCTTACTTAGTCAATGCTCCATGTGTTGAATATTTGAGAGGATTCCTTTCTGACCCATAAGGCTGATCAGACAATTCCCTGATGCAAATAGGCTCAATCTTTGTCCAGTGCTCCAGCAGATTCATCCAAAGTCACACAGCAAAAGTTATAGGCCAGAGGTACCCTGTCATGTCCTTAATGTGCCAGCATGCATAATTCGTCATCTTCAGATAACCTGCAGTCCTTCCACCCTTCTGGTGACTGTATCAGCACTTGCAATGCAGAGCACTCCTTTAATTGTATTTATTGAGGGATTGACTTGCACAGGAGGGCATCACTTTGTTTATTCTCCACTATCATTTTTACCTTTAATGAAGACAATGAAGAATTTAAAATAATAATTAAAAAATATATCCCCCTCAGTTACCGTGGCAACAAGCTGGAGCTTTTTAACACTGCCACATATTCCATCTGTTTCTTTCTTTTAAATGACAAAACAGCTTCCTCCCATACCAGCATTGCATGGAGGAGAGGAGGTTCTCAGGTGGAGGAAAACAGAAATTTTAGCTAACAAACAATGCACATTACTACCCTGAAGGAAAGCCACTTTCTAGTCAAGACTGGTTTCCTTCCACCAATGCTGTCTAATAAAGTTTTCTCTATACAAAAAAGGCACAGTTTTGTTAGCAGGCAGGCCTGTGGGACTTCTCTCACTCCTCCATTGCCAGGCAATAGGTACAGTGGTGAGTATCTTCCTCCCCTATCTCCATCTCAAGCTAAATCAGACACTATCAGCTGAATGTCCTTCAGCTTGGTGCAAGTCTAGACCTGGGTATGACTCAGCCACATTTGGAAAGTAAAGACCAAGATCATTCTTATGATATTGTGAAAGAGATGACATAGAACCATAGACTAGTTTATTGTCAGAATTAACTAGACAAATTGTTCCACCAACTAATAACAAAGTGTTTCCCAATAGATTTGGGGGGGTGTGAATTAGAGGTAAATAAAACATCATAAAATTATTATTTTCTAGCCTCAAGTTTACGTCACTACTCTCTCACCCAGCTTTCCTAGTTGGACTTTTTTCTCTTCCTCCTCTTTCTCAGACTCTGTTTCGGGGCTTCGCCCATCCCATTCCCATTCCCATTCCCATAAATTTTTTAGCCCTCTAAAATGAACTCTTCTCTTCCACTGAGCTCTTGGTTTTGCTGCAGATAAACCCTCTTCCCCTAAAGACTGGCTGTCTGCCACTGCTCAGATGTATGTCACACCTGCCTCCTGCTTAACATCTGACTCACAGATGGAACCATTTGTTATATGAAGTCTCCATCTGTAAGATTTTGCTCTTATATGGATGTAAAGCCAGAGTAATTCTCCCAGATTTGGTGGAGGTACTGCTTGCATAAACAAGATCAGGACTATGCCCCTTGGTCTTTCAGCTGATGGTCCACAGAGGAACACCAATGGCAAAACCGAATGCTTAGAAAGCAAGCTGGGAAGTGACCTTTCATGCACAGCAAAAGCAATCCTTATCTTCAGAAGTATCTTCAGAATCAAAGAGGTTGTGGTCTCTCTCTCTTTCTTTCCAGCTTCCAGGACTGATGTTCCTCCCCCCCCGCTCCATTATCTAAATATCTCTTGTAGTCTTCTGCCTTCCTTGGCAGTAGATTTTGCTTTTTTCCATCTTGTGACCCAGTGTTTCTCCCAGACTCCAGTTTAACCAGCCAGAACTTTACTTTCAGGCAGCCTGTATCATGTTTTGGATTTTTGCCTCTTCTCATACAGTCAGTTTACTGGTTCCTTCTGTCCTTCCAAATAAGCAGCAGATTGCAGCTGGGGGGAAGGGGAAAGCCTGTTGGCTGTTTCTCTCTGGGAAACAATCTGACAGTCCACCCACTGATGAAGAAGCAACTCTAACCAAGCCTGAAATGAGAGCTAGCACCTGGCCAGGAGAGATTAATGCCTTTCAACCTCTGCATATATGGATCCTGGCTAGATCCAGCTCTCACCTTGACCACTGCTACTGGACACCAAAATACCATCATGATGGCAAGCTCTGCTTTGGAAAGGCTCAGAGCTGAAAAGCAGACATATGAGACAGCCAGTATCAGGGATCTAGTGGCAGAAAAGCCAGGAGGTCAGAGACTGGAGTAGAAGGAGGTGCTGTACCACTG
>JANHGB010067746.1:0-18709 GCA_026283785.1 Coracopsis vasa
GTTATACCTTAGTTACTGGACTGTTCTTATCTCAACCCATGGGAGTTACATTCTTTCGATTCTCCTCCACATCCCTCCAGGAGCAGGTGGAGGAAGGGCAGGGAGTGAGCGAACGGCTGCGTGGTTTTCTGGGTTGACGGCTGGGCTTAATCCACGACAGGATTGTGCTTCTCAAAGACAGGATACTGTGTATCAGCCATTCACTAGAAGTGAAAAATATGTATTACTGAAAGTGTCTTCCTATATGTCTCTAACTACATTAGATGACACCGCTGCAACTGTGCTTTGGCTAAAAATATGGCTTTACATCTAAAGTTCCATCTGTGTTGTTGTAATGTAATTCAGCTGCAGAATGCAAACTCCTGTTTCACTGACTCCCTGTGTCTTTATACTGAGTAATGTTGATGAAGCAGAGAACAATTTTATCCATATATGAAATATTCTTATATGATATCCTACTCTGGAAGTCATTTTTGTTGAACAAGGGAAAAGGCCAAACAAGTGAGGGGGAAAAAAGCTGCAGTGAATAAAAATTTTGGCTCAGGAGGGCCAATTTGATATTTTTCCTTAACATTTCATTGAGCGTTTCAATCTGGGTAGAGAAAAGCAGTTCCATTTTAAGGAAGCTTTCAAAAATTTGGTTGCCTTCCAATTTGAAACAAATGCTCAAATCTTAACATTTTCTAGCAGGCCCAATTAGAATTGTTGGGTGATGCTGTACTTGAACACAGAAACTAAAAGGCTGGAAATTCCAGACTCCAAAAATACCTATGTGGCTTCAAGTGAGGTAGCTCAGAGCAGCTGGCTCTAAGAATAGGAGCAAGCTAAAGCTTGCTGCCTGCCAGCGTGTCTCAGTTCTGCTCTGCTCCATCTGACCCTGTGAGTGTTCATTGTTGACTAATAGATATGAGACAGTCTCAGCTGGTACAAACTGTTCTAAATCTCTTGGTCTTTCCAGTTTTCTGTGTGAATATGTGGATTTCAATTTGGTTTAACACATTTTTTACTTCAGTTGAATTGTCAATTCATTTCAGAAAACAAATATATAAATTACTGTGGTTACCACAGTCTTCTAAGCTTTTAGATGCTACAGTCTTCTAAGATATTAGATTTGGTCCCGACTTTTCTGCACGGATTCAGAAAACAATATGCATTAAGGTTTCTCATTTCTGTTGGGTACAAATTTCTTGGTAGATGCTGTCACTTCATGAATATATTAGGTGAGATTAGCAGTTATAATAACTTCTACAGCAAGGTACCATGTGTGATTTGGCAATTGGTATTTGTAAAATACTACATGGCTACTTGAAGGCCTGGATACAGATGTGTTATCCTACTCCTTAAACAGACTTAAATGGGATAATTTGTCCTTATTATATTATTAAATGATAGTGTATTATTATATTACTAAATATATTTATTATTGATTATCCCTTCTAAGAATCGTACGTGTTCACTGTTCACAATTTACATTTCCCTTTGAGAACTTTTCATGTAGCTTTAGATACTAAAACTTTATTAAGCTATATAATTTTTCCAGCTCTTTTTTTAACTTGTGTGATATGCAAATACCTAATTACCACTGCTACTCTGTTGTACTTCAAGCTGTAGGCTTTTTTTTTTTCATTACATACAGCAGGTGAAAAAACCCACATTGTATAAAAGCTCACTTGCTTTCTCATACATTTAAACAATAATCATGTAAACAAAGATGTTAGTGACTATAAGAGCATTTGAGGATGGATCCTGCTCTGCTGAAGTTATACTGAAATGACGTCCACTGTCTTATACATCATTCTTCTGAAAAAGAAAATTATATATGCGTTTAGTCTATTGTCCTTTCTATGACAAAACAATAGTATTTAGGAGGTTCCCAAACTCCCAGCCAAGGCCTATTATCTCCTGAAAAGAAGCATAGAAGGTGTGAACAAAAAACAAAACAAACAAAACATTACATGCATCTTAGTTTTCTATCAAATTGGTGAAAAAATGGGTCCTCAGGCCCAACACTTAAAAATCAAACAAAGAAAAAAAAAAAAAGAGAAAGGGAAAGGGGAAAAGAGAGGGAGAGGAAGGAAAGCATTAAATACCTTCTGAAGAATCTGAGTCTCTGCCAAACAAAGGCCTCCAGTGTTAGATGCAACCTGCCAGGTAGGTATTTGACACTGTATGAAAAATGTGTTGGCAGTGTACAATAAATAACATTACAGATCAGATAGGGATACTGCAAAACCTACAAGAAAAGTTATCTGCACATTTCATATCACTCTGACACCGCTAACACACTTAACAGCAGAATTGTACTTTGCATCACCTCTTGAAAATGCACGTCTCACTGAAGAGTCAATCAGGGAAACGCTAGTAGTTGGTGCTGACCGCAATGTATGATGAAGCTACACATAGTGACATACTCCTGAATGTACACATTACATGTCCCCTCTGTATTTTGGTCTGTCTGAGCACAGTTAAATCTTTAGCAACCGGAGGGACTGTTAATAGGCTGAACAGATTGCAGTATCACACTGCCCCAGCTCATTATTTGGGCTTGTTGCATTAGGGACATGGTACTGGGTAGAAGATTCACAAGCTGTATCCTCAGAGCAGAGAGCCTTACCCCTGGGTCTGTGAGAGCATTGAAAGCTCTGTCTAAATGTGTAAGACAGCAATGTTTTTCAGATTATTACAACAGCATTTAACTTGGGCACTGTGATTACAATTACAAGGCAAAACTCTGAGGAGTCTGAGGGGATAAAAGGTTGCAAGCAGAAAGACAGTTTTGCGTTTCTATATAGAAAGCACATATGATGTGCAGTTAGGTGACTTTTAGTATTGCTCTGGTAAACATGTCTGCTTCATGTGTTAAAACAATGCTAACACAAGTGGTTTAAGAATAAATGGGTAGCACTGGCTAAAATCTAGACAGCTTGGATACAGCTGTTCAGGATGATATGGATCTATGTGCTTGTGGCTGCATAATGGATGTGTAAATTATGCAATGTCCCATGGTGGCACACTGTACATCAATACTTTTACATTTATGCTTTGATATAAAACTATAATTTACAGCCTGTCAGGATGATATGCTAACAATTTAAGTGCAGAGATCTCATACAGCAAAGCAATTAGGTAAATTAAGTACATAAACGAGTTTAATTTTAAACCTGGGACCAATTACAATGAAATCAAGAAAACTGTTTCCATGTTAAATTTTAGTCACTGCCCAGCTGTGGAAGCATGCTACAAACAGCACTGCAGTAATACTTTACATGTCTGTAATGTCTGTGACAGGGTTTTCTGATGTGAAGCCTAACACAGCTACTCAAGTAATATACATTAGGTTAAACTATTCTATAACATAGCACTTGATGCTACCAGCAACCAGACTGACTTTTGCAGGTTAGTGGGAAAAGCACCCCATCTAGATTTTCCAAACTCATGTTGGATTGTAGACAAGAGTTTCTGCAGCGCTGTTATTTGGCAGTTTTGTTTCCCAAAGAAGGATCTCTCATTTACTACTATTATCAAAAGCTTTTCAGTATGAGATAAAAAAAAACCACCACCCTAAACAAACACTACCGCAACCAAAAAGTGTTATTAATCATAAATTTAGCAACACAGTGCCAAAAGCAAACTCTAAAAGAATAAGAAGCTCTTATGAAATCTTTTTGTTAACTTCTTGTTCTACCTATGCCTTTTTGGTTTTTTTTTATTTTAAGATGAAAGTCTGTTGTGAAAGCCGAGGTCAATTCAGCAGTATCCCATCTCTGTAATAACAGCCACCATCTTTCAGAGTATTCTTCTATCATTAGGTTTCCTTCCTTTAATTTTTGTTTTCTACTGATTGCTAGTGCTCTGTAAATAGCTAAAACCTCCCTCTGCTTATATGGGGCTCTCGATCTGCTGTAATTTTTTTAAAAGTATTAATCATAAAAGTTATTGTTGTCCTTAACATGCCACACTTTCATTTTTCTTTCGCTTTGTAATATTGCTTAGGGTATCACATCCATGATATATTTATCAACAGTAGTGCTTTTAGGGTTAGTATGTCACACAAACACTGAAGAAATACTGATTTAACTCAGTGCCCATTATAGGCTGAGATTTGGTTGACTAGATATTACAGTTCCAACACCAACATTTTTATAGGAAAGAAATGTCATTTTATATACCAGATGGTGAGAGAATGTTACAGTATTTATTTTTTTTAATCCATTACCCATGCAAAAAGGCAGTAATTCCATACACTTCCAACCTTCCTTAAAACACACAATGTTTTCTACAATACTACTGGAAGCCTGGGTTTTCCACCAGTTGTACAGATTCCAAAATGTTAATTTGGTCAGCTTATTAACCTTGAGCTGGACATACAGTATGAGTGGACCATATGAGCATTCAAGCAGCAGCTGTGTGGTGAAACAGAGCTTGTCAAGAAAGGTATGGCTATTAGAAAGTATTTAAAGTGCTTTTCAGCTGCATCTCACTAAAAGTTATCCAAGTGTTAACCCCCTGGAGTCTTTTACTACTGGCAGGAATTATTAAGAAATGAAAGTAAAGATATATGAGCAAAGTACTGCATATAATGTCTGCGGTCTACAAGCTACAAAATATTTAAAACTAAAGAAACTGCTTTAGTGGATACAAGAGATGAACAAGTGGTGGAAGCGATTACTTGGCTCTCATTGCCTCACCCACTCATACACAGACTGTGCCTGACCTAATCCATTATCCTGTCATCACTGGCAAATAACAGTGGAATATATTTTTTTTTATTAAAAGACAGAAATTCAAACTTTAGAGGAAACAGAATGAAAATGCATAGAGTAAAATCTCTGCCACTAGCTAGATTTGTGTTTTGCTCGTAGGGAAAAACCAGACAGTAATTTAGCTTTAGAAAAATGGCACGTGAATAATGGGTCAGAACTCAGTTAATTTCTGCTATAATAACACATATCTGTAAAATGCTATCCAAAATATATCCATTATAAGTAGAATCTAGTTGAAAGTTTTAAAATTACCATTTCTAGTACATTAAGCGGCCTTTTTTTTTGTTACAGACAATTTTAATTTAGCCATAAATATTATGTTGAAATACTTCATTCTGAACATACAGCCTTAGAAAGTTCTGCTGTCCTCCAAATATTTAACTCTGTAAGAGAATATGTTAGGAAAAAAAAAAAAAAAGAAAATATCTGGAAATGCAGAAATCTCCGTATGCAATTCACTATTTCAGTGCTTTCATGTGCAGCTTTTCAATCTTTTCAATCACTCAGCATCCATTTGATGAATTCCATAAAACTAACCAAGTAAAAAATAAGCTATATTAATGCATTGGAGAAAGGGTTTTGGTCTTTACATATTCATTCTTTGGGAACTAATTAAAATTCATTCTATTGTTGTTGGTTTTTGATGCTCTCCTACATTGTGACTGCTTTTTCCTATGATTATTTCATAGTTCTGAATCAGGGATGATGTAACTGACGCCTGGCAGGTTTGACACCCATAATTTTTTGGACATAAATATTTAGGTTTCCTGACAGAGCTTAATTTGATTAATCTGAGTTGAAAAACTTGGTATGGTGTAGGCATCACTCAGTTTGATCTAGTAAGTTGCGTAGTGTAGTGTCTTAGCAATCTGCACTGGGAGCCGCAGACTCTACCCTGCATGCAGGCAGTTCAGGTCATTTGGTCGCTCAAAATTGATGCAGGAGATATCACTCTTGTTTGGAAACATCACGTATGACGAAGCAGCCCTTTTTTCACTCGGACCTGCCTATCCCACATTGCCCTTTTAGTCCTGTCGCCATTGCAGTGTGCATGGTAAAAACCCTTCCAAAATCTTCGTTAGTGAAGTTAGGCCATCAATCAAAACTGTAATCACTATTTGTATGCAAAGCATTGCGATTACAGTAATTTTCTTTGCTGGTGATTCTGAACTTGAAAGAAAAATAAATTAGAATAAAAATGCAAACTCTTTATACCCCAGTATAGTATACATTATTTGAACATTAAACCGGACCTTCATAGCTTCTGAAGAGAGATTGTACTTCCTCCTGTCCTCAGTTTGAATCACGTTTTAAAATTTTAATTTTCTTTCTGGTAGGTTTTGATTTCTGGCTACCTTGGACATAGATGCATCTTCTTAATGTTTCTCAAGGTTCTCAGAGAGATGAGGACTTTACAGTACATTTAAAACTGAGCGATCTAAGTATTTTGCTCTTTTCTAAGATTAGTAAGCATGGCCACTTGTGAGCTAACAGTGAATTCAGATTGTGTAGGAATGTCAGCACTTGGCTCTTACAGTAAACCTGACTTTTATCTGATTTGCTTGACTAAATTGAAAATTTCATAGAAGTTTCATAATAATATAGAATATTCTATATTGATAAGAAAGATCTCTAGTTCAGTAGACTCTGTATAAAACATCTGACTCCTAAATTACTGCACTGCCATAGGTGACATTTTTGAACAATGTTATTCAGAAGTAAAAATGTTATTAAAAAATGAACATTCAGAAAATGTTCGTTTTCAGAAAAAAAATTCAGAAACATTTTCAGAAAAAATGTTATTTAGAATTTTTCTATCTAGAATTAATTTAAAAGGGGTTTCTGTTTGTTTGATTTTTTGTTTTGGGTTTTCATTTGTTTGTACTGTTTTTAAGAAATAAAGACCCCATGACAAAGGCAAGCATCTGTTGCAGAGCTCATTTTGAAAGGTAACTGCCAAACCAAAATCTTATTGTGAGAAGAAAGATGTCAGGACAAGAGGACTACATTTCATCAAATGGTGATTCTCCTTATCTTACTTTTAATGAAGAAAATAATTTCTATTTTAATATATTTTTGATTCAATAAGTAAAGGTATGTAATGTTGTGGGGAAGGAAATTCCCATGCCACCACTCACATAAATACTCTTGTTAGAGAGGGAACAATTCTGCTGGCTTTATAGGGGATATCTTCCAGTGCATATCCTGAACAAGGTAAGAGGAGATAGGTTTCATCACTGTGTATACAGCTTATTCTTCCTAAGTTTGAAATGGATAGATAATGGTAACTGCTGAAGAGCAAGCAGCACTAGCTTCAGGGAAAAACTTTGCCTCCTGGAGGCCACTGCTGCACCACCATATTCTGACGACAAGTGATGTGACATTTGTGTTGCTCCCTTTCCGTATGGCAGCGAGTGCTGTCAAAATGTAATAACAATGACATCATATGATGTGCAGTACAAGTCTGTCTTACTATTGCTCTTCTGTTTTGCCTCAGAACTGAGCTAGCAGCACACAGTATCCTGCAGACAAGTAATCTCAACAGTTTCACTTTAAACTTGAGTCAGTTCTCTACTTGCGCTGTGAACATTTTAAGTAAAATCATGTTGCTGTTGAAATATAGAGAAGCTCTGCTGTTGACCACAGCTGGGACTGGATTTCACCCTATGATGCTGTGAAGTTTTTGACATTTACATGCCATCCTCAGTTCTTGAATCTTATGATTGCAACTAAAAGTAGCAATCTTTAAAAAGAAGGAATGTGGTTTTCCATTTGCATAACTTTAATGATTGAACTGATTGAGCTTAACATTTCCTTCAAAGTTCCCACTTTGGCTGGCATTGCTAGTGTTGAAGTTGCAAATATATATCTCAAAAGGAACATATTTTTAGAAAATTTTGTGTGATAGGAAACAGGGTCTTAAGATGAAAAGTGCTTTTCTTCTGAGCAGTAATTTTTATCTCACTTGTGTGTGTAAAGCAATGTGCTGTGGAGGAAGTTAGACTGTGTGTATGTTATTAGCTATATGTACACATTTGCCTGCTTGATTTTTTTCTAACTCAATGAAAAGGAGCTTTTAGGTTGAAGAACTAGGAGATGAGGCAAGGACCAGAGGCACTACACGCTTCTGTACATTACCCCCTAAGAATTAACGGTAAGACCATTACTGGGGAAGTAATTAAAATTATATCACTCTTTGTCAAAGGAATGCTTAATCATTAAAAGCTTTGTCATTTTAGAATAGAAAGGCAGCTCAGTATTTAAGGTTTTACAAAAACAGTAAATGAAGATAGTGACTCTGAAGAATAGATTTAAAACAACTAGAATATTCCAATGTTTATGAATGCAACAGGCTTTCTGAGACTAAAGGTTATAGATTTTCTGTTTTTTGTGTACATGCCTATGTATACTTCTGAATTTATATACAGCATATTTATTTTTAGGGACAGTTTTAATTTAAAAAGCTTTTTGTCACAAGCTCCTAGAGGAGAATTTCTTGTAGGTGCCAGTATAGCTTGGCCTGTTGTACAGCAAGGCTGAGAAATTGGCTGAATTTGAGGACTCCATTAGATCAGCTTGAAGCTAGGACACATCCTCCAGAACACAGAAGTAACGAAATCCATAAGCTGATCTTTCCCTGCCTTCAGAAGGAGGGCAGCAGCATCTACAGTATAGGTTCTTCTTTATTCATGGCATGAACACACTTATAGAAGGTAAATTTATACCATGCATTGTGCTTGTCTCCTCATCATGTCAAATACTAAATCAGGGTTTATCACCTAAAGCATGCCTCTGTCTCTCCTGATAGCAGGTCTGGTCTTGGCTCAAAGTATATGCAAGAATGCAGTATGTAGGGTAGATAACAATACATCTTGACCTTTAAAATTATAGAAATTCAGTTAAACTTTCAGGCACCTAAGTCTGAGAATTAGGTTTATACAGAATTCATGCAATTGACTGATGATTTTAATGGAAGCAGATGATGCACAGCACTTTTGACATTGGTGCTTTATGTAAGATGTCCAAATAAACATTGAAAATGGACATTTAAAGCACGCAGTTTTGCACAATGTTTTGCTGCATTGTTGATGTTATTTTGTGCTATATTCTAGTGTAGAAATACAGGAAGTGAAGAAATAGCAGTAGAAACATATATAGAGACCTTGAGGACACTCATGATTCCCTGATCACAGGTTTGGGTGATCAGGATGCTAGAGCAACAAATTTTGAAAACTTCATTTCTGGCCTCTGAGTACCGAGTACAGATTTACCGTTCTGCTGAGGCTGATTCCCTGATTATAGACAGATTGACTGGAGAGGTTTTCCAGTAAAATAAGTTCATTTTCCCAACAGAGATGAAGGGAAATGTGGATGGCTGTAGAACAAATGAATAGCTGAGCAGTGTATGAAGTCTAGCCACTTAGCCTTTGCTGACAGTTGTTTTAAATAAAAATCTTCATTTTGCGCAGAAAAGAGATACAGAAATTCTGATGCTGCTTTGTTCTTGAAAACCCCATTTATAGCTGCCTTGTTTAGGGATTCTTCCATGCATCCCAGCTGATGCCAAGAGACTTGCTTCAATTTCTGACTGCTAGAATAGTCTGGTGGTTCATGAATGTCTAATTCGACCCTAATATACAATTCAATAAAGTGGTTCTATATTGTGTTGCTTCTAAAACCAGGAATACTTGTACATGTGTATTTGTATGCAAAACTGAGCTCCGTGACTTTGTTTAGCAGCTGATTGGTGGCCGCTTTGGTACCAAATGGGACAAATTCATAGAGGTTTGCTCCACAGCCAGGGAATGTGTTCTTCTGTTTTCTCCACAACTTTAACATCTTTCTCCTCAAATATATGTCTACACACACACACATAGATGCCTACATTTATATACATGCATACATATTTATTTAAAAAGGCTTTGCCACTCTCCTTTTAGATATGTTAGTGACACTGAAACTGTAATTTTGTAGGAAAATAAAGAGTTGAAAATAAAGAGAGCATTGTGTGACTGAAAGCTTGTTTCCTTTAGCCAACTAGCTCAGCTGGCCTAGTAAAAACACCTCACAAAACGAAACACAAAAGCAAACAAACTGTCAATAAACCTTACATCTCTTTGTTTATCATTCTTACTATTATTAAAACATCAGATTATGCAAGGCATATTGCTATTGGTATAACATTGTTTGTTAAATATTATATCACTGATTATTGAACTATAGAGAATAACTACCCTGATGAGGGCTTTGCAACTATGTATTCACAGTAAACACAAAGAAATACAGTATTATGATTCAGAATTACAAACTGGAATTTTAGTTTAACTAATTCATCTCTATTTTCCCATTGGACAAATTAATGTTAACACCTACAGTGTTTGTAAGTGGAAACATAGACTTGTGTGTTGGTACTTACTCAGTTTAAGGTTGAATTCTAGGTTTGGGACTTTCTTTAAGTCTACTATTTTTAAAATTCTGAGGTAGAAAGTTGGGCTAAATGCTGGTAATTCTATTGCTTTCAAACTCCCAACATTTTCAGAGTACATTCTTCCTGTTTCCTCCCTTTTTTATCACAGCTTTTAATACAATAGATTCTGTATATAAAAATATCAGGTAGTTATTTATCAATTAACATTCCATCTCTTGTTCTCTTTGAAATATTTATTCAGCATCTATCTTGCTTTAGGCATTGTTTTATTTCTTATTGTCTCTCCCTAGTGTCTCTCCATTTGCAGTTAAATTGAAATCATAGAATCATAGATTGGTTTGGGCTGGAAAGAACCTGCAAAGCTCACCTATTCTAACTTCCCTGCAATAAGCAGGAAAATCTTCAACTAGATGAGGTTGTTCAGGGCCCTACCCAACCTGATCTTGAATGTTTCCAGACATGAGGCATCTACCTCCTCTCTGGGCAACCTGTTCCATAGCCTCCATCTGGGGTAATACACTCATCTCTGGGTCCTCAACATAAGAAGGATGTGGACCTATTGGAATTAGTCCAGAGGAGGGCCACAAAGATTATCAGAGGTCTGGAACACCTCTCCTGTGAAGACAGGCTCTGGGGAGACATTACTGCAGCCTTTCAGTACTTAAAGGGGGCTTATAAGGAAGATGCAAACAAACTTTTTAGCAGGGCCTGTTGTGATAGGACAAGGCATAATAGTCTTAAACTAAAGAGAGTAGATTTATAATAGGTATAGGGAAGAAATTTTTCACGATGAGGGTGATGAAAAACTGGACTTCACCTGACTACTAGTTCTCAAATGTCATGAAGAGTGGCTTGGCAACTACATCAGTCAATTCCCTCAGGATTCTGGAATACATCTTATTACGTCCCACAGACTTATGTTTGTACACATAAGTAATACATAAATATATACATATATAAATACACAACAGTGATAAAACCAGAATTCTCATCTGCTTTATTTTTCATAATTCTTTATGCTGTTTTAGGCAAAGTATAGAAATGTTCCTTGCAGTTCCATAGGGGTACTAAAAACCAGTTTATTCTGACTCCTGTGTTGAAGGAAAAGAAAAAAAAAAAGTGTTCTTTCTGCATAGTCGGAATTCACCAAGAGGTGAAGTTCTTGAAAAATTTGAATGATTTCATGGATGTCTCAAAGCTTTAAAGATGAAAGATCCAGCTTTTCTTCCTGATTAAGCTATGAGAATGATGAGATCCTGTGGGCTTTTTCTACTTCAAAGGGTCATTCAAGTATAACTCTCAGGACGGATGCCACAAAACTATTTCTATGCATTCCTTTTGTATTGTGTGGAACACTAAGGAGACTGCTCCCCTTGGCTTGTTCTACTTGTTGCTGTTCTGGACATTCAAGGCAGCTTTTAAAGAGATACCTGCTAAGCCAATGAACCTCCTAAGTAGAAGGTGCCTGACATCCAATATCATATTAATAGAACTCATTACTTGTGATATAATTCTCCTGAGCAATTGCCTTAGATTTGATATCAGTTAATTATATCAGGAATAAATGCTGCTTAACTGATGCATTAGGGTATGGAAATATGGCCTCCGTGCTATAGATTCTGTCTTGGAACATCTGGGACCAGCTTTCACTGGCTATGGGAGAGACAGCCTGTTACAGAAGGGAAAGTCTGGGTCACCATTGTTTCGCATTGCTGTCTTTAAACAATTCATGGTAAACCCCATTTTTCCAAATTTTAAATTTCCAAATTTGTCACATACAGGTTTGAAAGTCAATGGCTGATTTTGACATTTCAAATACAAGAAGCACTCCTTTGGGTCGAACTCACACAAACCCAAACAAAACATTGATAACAGAGCTATGAAAAACACCATTACAGGGCTTTACCAAAATGAAATGAAGGGACTCACAACCACAAAGTAATTTGGAAAACATTGTTCAGAATATAAGGAAATACTGATAAAAGAATTTATCCAAGACTTAAAAGCAAATCCATAGCTGGAATGGCTTACTCAGTCTTGGCACCTGGTCTATACTACAATAAATCATTCTGTAAAAATAATTTTCTAAACAAATGCTAATACTATGAAGAAAATAATAATTCCAAGTTAATTTCTCTAGGATCTACACAAAATTAATTGCTTGTAGCAGTTTCTTTTGCCACTGTTTTTCCATGTGTTAAAATTGGCAGCAATATTTGGCTTGATAAGTTTTTTATTTGGTCATTCTTGGCAGAGAAGCCAGTCCTTTTGGATGTAGTCTAATTGCTGGGACTGATGAGAAAGTTTCAATCTATCTCTGCTCCTATCCACTTTGGGCTTCATGAGAGGGTTAAATTTATTTCAAGTTCTTCTTTTTTCACCACTATTTTATTCCTCCATCTGACATAGATTTCTGGTGCTTCTGTAGCCCTGCTTTGTCTTTGATCAGTGCAATCACTTTACAAAATAATTGAAGTCATTTATTTAAATACAGAATCTCTCTTTCTAATGTAACAGCTATGATGAATGTACTGTTTATCTAAAGACTGAGACAGAAGGTAATTTTATTTACCATCAAGACTGAAAAGTCAATATGAGTAAATAATTGTAGTTTTAGAGAAAACAATGATTTAAGGCTTAGTTTGAAGTCATCTGGGAGTGCACTATTTGCCCTGTATTGTTACCCTTGCAGATTTACCATTTTAAAAAGCATTCATCTCTGAAACTGAAATAGGTGAAACTAATTTAGGATCTGGATGCCTCATGCTCTTCTTAAATTTGACAGTCTCTGTTACTTTGTGTTAATTTCCAGGGGAAACTACTGGAGGAATTTCTAGGGCTGTACCTCTGTAGCAGAGCTACTACTGGAGCATCCATCACCTGAAGGCTGCTGCCCATCCCTGGGACTCCTGAGGACAGCAGGACTCTCCTTTCTCTCAGGTACATTTTGAGAGTGTATAACTTACCCTCTTTGCCCCCATATGGAAATAACTGCAGAAACAATTTCTTTGTCACCTCTCTGCAAAGACTAAAGCTTTTGCACTGGACAATGGAACTAAAGGTATTTAGATCTTTTTCCATTATTCCTTGTTTCAGACTGCTAAAAATGCAAGTATTTCCACAATGCCTCCAACCTCATGTCGTGTGGCAATATCCACAGGCACATAATGCACCAAGCAACACCTACCAGCAGTGTTCTCTGCACTGAGCAGAAGTTATATGGGACTGTAAACAATTTTGAACAGAAAAACAAAAGATGCCAAACTCTGAAATATAGCATATATTCCCTTTCTGCCTGATTAATCAGGATCAAATGTACAAATTGGGATAGAAAAATGTAGATTTTCAGAAAAAAAAAAAAAAAAAAAAAGGAAGGGAGTTATAATAGTAAATTATTTTAACTTCCTTGTCTGCTGATGACTGATTTCTTCACAGACTTTCTCACTTCCTCTTGTAATAATTTTGTCCTAAATCTTGGAAAGATTTGAATTTTGATTTAGGGCTTAGTGCAAGATAGAGGGCTTAGTGCAAGATAGAGAGCAATGTACCAAAAGATTTCTGCTGACTCCATCGTGCTTCAGAGCAAGCTCTTTTGATGGCATTTTTCATATTTGCTTTCAAATGTTTCTTCCTCTAGCATCCTAAATTTAAGTTCCTGATAAAAATCTCAGGGGGTTACAAGGGCTTGAAGAGTACTACATGCATTTCCGTTATGTTGCAGTGACTTCAGTGTGTCACAAGGGCACTAATAAGACTAGTCACTATATTTCTCAGTCTGAAATCATTATTGTGTTCTTAAGGGACTGATACAATACCACTAAAATCAGAATTAATGAATTACTTTGATTTTACTCTTGCCAAACAGAATTTCTCCTAATGAAATCATTAGAATTTATGGTCAGCTAAAAGAGGAGAATACTGAGAATTTGGCTTGATAAAAAGTGAGTCAGGCCTTTAGGATTCCAGTTACTTAGTAATAAAACTTCCTCTAAGAAAAGTTTTCAGTTTGCTGATATTTCCTGATTTAAACATGTTTTGTAGGATTTGGGGTGTGGGATTTTTTGCTAATGTGATGACATATTTCAATTAATTATTACAAACCATGCAAAGATAAATATTTGAATTGTATATATCCATTGGTGTACATTCAAGTGTAGTTCTAAATATTTAGTGGCAGCCCTGGAATTTGCAAACAGGTTACAGATGATTGGAAAAACTGAGGACATGCTGACTGTTGAGGAGGAATCAGCATACTTTACTGTTTGCAATAATAGGTGCATTTTATCCAATTAATTTAGTCCTGTGATTGTTACAGAGTTTATATTGCAGTGAGAGAGAGCAGATTCTTCTCCTTATCCTGAACTTAACTGTCATTTATCTCACACCTGTCCAAGACTGACATAATGCTAACTGGTAGCTTGCCAATGTCTCAAATGGCTGCTACGCGTTTGAACTCTGTGGTGGATTTCTCCCTTGTTGCGACTTGCACTGTTCCTCCTTCGTACCAGGAATATTCATCAGATATTGCGTAAAAATCAAAGGAGAAATACTTTGGGCTCTACGTTATGCATAGGTTCGTATCCCAAGTCTCTTGACAACATTAGCTGAATAAAGCTTAGTCTGTTTATCTTGCCTAATAACTATTTTAGCAATCAGAGTGGGAAAGACTACTTTGGTTCTGAGCACTGGTTAATGGGATCAGTGGAACGCTGTTTCACATGGAAGTATGAATAGAGTTACATAGTTACATGCAGTCCTCGATAAAAAGCAAAGTTTTCCCTGACTGTGAACCAACCATAAGGGACATATATGTTGTAGCTGAGCCGTGGATGAAAGCCAAGAGGAAGAATGAAGTGAAGAATATTCAAGTGCCCTAGTTTGGGAAAATACCCCAGTAATGTAACACCAATTGATATAACCAGCCCAAATTCCAGCATCCTTTGTTTGTGAACTTCTGTTTTGTTTGCCATATCCAACTGCCTAACAAGTGAGGTGGATGCTGGAGGAACTCACAGTTTTGAGAGACTGTTTATACTGTCAGTGGCTGATAGCACCATAAAGCAAAGTGGCTGCAGAGGGTTTGTTGTTCAGACAATATTTACATGAATAAACAAAGAGTGTCTTCAGGTATTTTGTAAAGTTCAGAGGAAAGAAAGGCTTCTAACTGTGTGTGTATATGGAACTGGAACACAAATATCTCACTGGCATATTGTTTTGTTTCTGAAATGGACATGGTTCCAAAGGGTCTTATTTCCCAACTTCAGATTTCTTTTCTTGGCTATTTTGAGAATACTTTTTGAACTGATTCCATGATAACAGTTAAACCAAATCTAACCCCTTTAACTAATTTATTAGGTTTCACTATGACCATGTGGGTGTACATGGTTCTGCTGTATGGAGGCATGTGTGAAGCTGGTCAGAAACAGCAGCCTTGTAACAAATCATTAGCTACTGCACAGCCAAAATGTAACCCCTCTGTTACAAAGTAATGTAATTATAGTGTATCCAGTATACATGCATCACCAGTCCTTCAGTAAACACCATGACTGACTCCACTGTAGATAAACAACTTTATTCCATCCTAGTCACAGATGTCCTGAAGGAGATACTAAAGATTTCTTTGAGTATTATTAAGAAAAGTCAAGAAAAATAAACTGCATGCTTTCTGATCACGATAAACATATTTCCAGAAAAAGTAAAAGAATTGGGCTATGATACAGAATGAGTAGGAAGAAATGCAAGTGAAATTTACCAAATACCTACGCAAATTAGAATTAATGCACTGAACAGATTCAGTTTAACAAGAGTCGGCTGATTTGAGAAACTGATTATGATTTGAATATTAATTTTTGAGGACAGAGAAATAATCTGGAAGTATTCAGAGAACGAGTTTTTCACACATCATAGAATTTTAACTCATGAGTAAATTATTACAGGAAGGGGTTTCCATCCATTGCCTGCGCTTATGTGCCTAGGTGCACGGCTTTTTTTTTTTTTTTTTTTTTTTAAACTGAAGGATGAGCTATTTTTAAACACATTTGCATTTACTGTGGGGTTAAGGGAAAGCTGCTTTGAGCTTCCCGTATCAAGTTCTATGCCATTTCACATTTTCAGACCAAAGAACTTTCTTCAAAGAGGCTAACAGTCAATGGTAAGATCTTCATTAACTTATCAGGATAATACCTGTTTTTAAGTGATTCACTTAAGTAAGGCATGCTGAAAGCATTCCACAATCAATTTCAAGAACACTCTGTCAACCCTCAATGATAAGAATGGGAAATTATACGAAAAGAAGCCTGAAAGTCTTTACTCATAATACAGGAAGTCTTTCAATATTAAACAATGAAATGGCTACACTTCAGTCATCTTAATGGTATCACATCCTGATGTCTTCCATTAGAACCATTACAAAATTTAGGAGATGACAGCTTGAAAATCTTACCAGGGGAAGAAGTGCAGTGGAGACAGATGAAACACTGAAAGACTTCAGGACACAGTCTTGAGGAAAATAAAATCTCTCTATTTTGTGAGGGCTGTAAAACATTTTTGTTGTGTTTTCCAGGAAGCATGAACAAATCGTTTGAGAATGAATACAAAGAATGATTCGTATTGAGCTTAGTGAACAACAGTATGGTTGTGGGAGAGGCAAGAGCCGAAGGACATTTGTGCAACACATAGCCCAGGGCATGACAAAGATAGTCATAGCTTGCAAAGAAGGTGATGACAGTGCAGAACAGGCACTCACAACTGAATGAACCTGCGTCTAGATTTCCATAAGAAATCCTGGATTCCACAAAATCGGCGACAAAGCCTCCCTAGATTCTCAGGACTTTCTGTCTTGTTCATTTGTTTGCTTTACTGGACATCATTTGTGTACTGGGCAATACTCATGTGGCCGTTTCTAAATGGTCTCTCCTAATCTTTCTGCCTCTTCGTCAAAGAAGTAGAAGCCCAGATATTTGTGTTTTACAATGCTAAAGTGCTTTTTTTTTTTTTTTTTTTTATGAGAAAGTGTTTGAATAGTACACTTACCTGATAAACCACTTCTACAGATTTTCCTGGTGGCTGTTAGCATTGACCTGTCTTAGGGAAGCTGCCAAACTCCAGTTGGATTGCTTGAAATGACAATAATCTAGATGTCTATTTAATGTAACTCTGATATTATAAATGCTATTAACATTCATTCTGAAGAAAAATTCAAGCAGATACATTTCAACTGCAATAATTTTCTATATTTGTCTGTGCATATACAGAACAAACGTATTTCATAGTTTGTTTCTGACTTTTCTGCTCAATTACTCTTTATAAATATTAATATACTTTTAAATACACTGCAAAGGAAATTATGTGTCAGTAGCAAGAAATTACACCACTGAGGCAACAGTTCAGAAAAAAATGGGTTAAAACCATCTGTACATACATAATTTTATAGATAATTTTCTAAAATTTTGAAACTGGTGATAAGACCATCCTGTGGTAGACTGCTGGCAACCCTTCAGTGACCAATCTAGCTGTTGAAATGTTTATCCAGTGAGTAGATGGACAGTGGTTGACCACATTGAACTTGGAGTTCAACTCTGGAGTAGATAAAAAAGCTGGAGTAGTTTCAATATCAAAACTTTCCCATCAATGTCCTGAAACCTGAATCTCAACACATGCCTGTGTCATCAGTTGCCACCCCGGCTGCTGAAAAGGCCTATCCTTTTGTCGCAGGTGTCTGTTGGTTTTTGTTTTTCCTTTAGGGAATCCCTTTCAAAAACAAGAACAAAATGTTGCTTAGTTATCGGATAGCGCCAGTGCCGGAGACTCTCTTCTCGCCCTGAGCCCTCGTCTTTGGCCTGGAATCCTCTCGGAAGGGGTCTTCACCTCCCCCACGCACCTGCGCACCCCTCGCCGCCCCTCCCTCCCCCCCCCCGCCTTGTGTCTGGCACTGAGCAGCAGCCCATGCACTGCGGCCACAGGATGGGGCCAGGCGCCCCCCGCCCTTTCTTTTTTTCTTTTCTCTCCTTTTCTGTCCTTCCCTAGGCTTCGCTTGCCGTAGCATACACCCTCCCGTGGGGTTTGACTGGATCATTTATTTATCTTGTGCGCATTAAGAAACCACCATTAGGCTTTGGTGGGAGGTGCCTTACTTTCTGCGCGCTAGCCTGCCTCCCCTGCGCTGCGATAGGAATACACAATTGAACAGAAGCTGCAAGCTTGGCAGGAGCTGCCTTCTGCGTATCTATTTATTTGCCGGATCCGTATTTTTTGCCGACTGGGTCACTGTCGCCCCCTCTGTAGGGTTTCATCTTATTATTATTGTTATTATTATTATCATCATCGTGTGTGTGGATTTTTATTATCTTTTTCTATATTTTTTTTTTTTTTCGGGAGCCCTCGCCGGAGTTTCGATGCCGGGCCGGACTTAGTGCTGGCGCGGAGGAGCTGCGCGGAGCTGGGATTCTTCAGCAAAGTGGGGGTCTGGCATCTATCATAGGTTCTGGTTTTGGCCAAAATATTTTCCATTTCAAAAGCT
>JANHGB010067746.1:19464-39517 GCA_026283785.1 Coracopsis vasa
CCCGCCGCTGCCCGCATGGCCCACTGCGGCACACGCTACCTCCTCCTACAAGATCTATGTCCACGACTCGGCGCCGTCCTGGACCTTGTCTCCCTTTCAGGAGTCAACCACCACTACGCCGGAGGCCAGCACGACCCCAAAAATCCGTAAGTACAGCCCGCCGCCCCGCGCCCTCGGGGCGTCCGCTCCACCCGCTTGCGAGTCCCTGTCAAAACCCGGTGTTTGCTCAGCGTCGGCGGGGTCGGGGCGATGCCTCGGTTGGAGGCTGCTGCCAGCGCGTCTCCGGGAGACGCGGGGCTCCCGTGCGGCTCCTGCCCTGCGGGAGGTCGGATTGCTCCGAAGTTGGCGGTTCTTTTCTCCCTCCCCCGCTTGCGCCCCCTTCCCCACTGACAAGTTCCTCGCTGGTGTGATGTGATGGATGGTGAGGCAGAAGCAGCAGCCATTTGAGGGGGGACTAGATTTCACTGTGTTTTTTAGGAAAGGTGCGTACCCCCCTCTCGTCTTCAAGGCTGGTCTGCGGAGGGTATTTGAGAGCTGTTGGGAGCTGTCTCAGCGAGAGAGACAATTGACGACCTACCGGGCTCCGGAAGGGGCGGTGGGGAGAGCGGTCCCAGGGAGGTGCTGTGCCCGTGCCTCTGTGCCGATGAGCGAGTTTGGCTTTCCACACAGTCATCTCCCTCGAAAGAGATTTGAGAGTGGGCTCTGGAAGGATGCTCCCTTCGTCCCAGCGCTCGGCTCCTGAAGGAGCCGCTGCCAGGTCTACCGGGAAGGAGCCCAGGGCACCCCACGAATATGCAGACGCAGTCAACCGCTTTTGCGGCTCTTGTGTGTAGACACCGCACCGTCTTGCCGTAACTGACTGTTTTTTTTTGTTTGTTTGTTTTGTTTTGTTGTTTTTTTTTTTCCCCAAGCAGGGGAGAGGGCTGGTTCACCGATTGATGCTCGGTGGCTGGCTCTTCCCACCTTCCGAGGCACAAACCTAAGAATTCCGGCTGAATCTGAAATTCATTTGGTTTGGGTGCATCAACTTTCAGCTTCTCGTAAAGGTTATCTAGGACAAACGCAATCCGTGCCAAAAGAACTTATGTGTGATGCTGTTTAGTGAAATGCTCAATTATACCGTATTATAGTCATCTTCTGCGTTTTCTTGGATGCAGTAGAGGAAACGAGGAGCCATGTGTCCTCCATTAACTCTTGGTTGCTTCTGGTACGAACGTCAATTCAATTGAATGCTACCACCTGAATTGCTTTTACAGCCGAGGGCTCTCCTTTTGCATGCTAATGTATGGCTATTCAGCTCAAGGATTTTGTTAGCGCGTCATTTGAACTTTATTTTGTCCATTAAATCTATTTGCTGATGAGCCCTGAGGCTGGCAGTATATGCAGGACGAACTGATCTTGTGAATTGACAAAATCGGGAGAACAGCAAATTGGACGTGTGGGTGGATGTGCAGGTGGTGGATGGCTGGGAATGATTACGAATAAAACTATCACTAAATCAGAAGAGCAAACAAGGCAGTAGCTCACTTCCTCAGCGTCTGCTACAGTAATTGAGAGAGAACCTTCCCTTACAGGTGTGTCTGAGCCTGTTTACTCTGTGAGTACAACCCAAGGAAGTCAGATGTTACCAGAAGAAAAATCTTATGTGGAGTTGGACCCTTACCCATTCCACTTGGGTATAGGGAGCTGTGTAGGGCACTTAAAAACAAGCAAGCAAAGGGAATCTGATTCTCAACCAGTGTCTCTGTTTTCAAGCCTTGTGTGAACCAGACATGTTATGTGGTGTTTCAGACTGCTGTGACCTGTGTGAGTTTGAAATGCTGCCTGGCCTTGTCAGGTAGGATCTCTTGGGGTATAAATGCTCCCTTGCAATCTGTCCTTTTCTCCCCATGTCATGGTTATCTTTTTGAGGGTACGTGAGAAATCCACAGCAATTGCCATCCCTTTATGCTGTCTCCTTGTGAGGCACAGAAGGCAAGAATATCCTGATTAATAAATAATGTTCATCTGGCAGGACTCTCCTCCATGCAAGACATACAAAGGAAGAAGAAAACCCAGAATCTTGAAATGTTCCTGGCAGTTGCAGTCTTGTAACTATTATTTGTTTTAGGGAGACTGCTAATACCTTTTACAGCAGGGTGTTTCCCCTCATTAAATACAGCTCAGTTATAGGATGAAATGCAAGAAGTGCAAATCCAGCAGAAATTGACCCTGTTTGGGCACATTGATAGCAGAGATTATCATTAATGGAAGATTAAATAGATTACATAAAAAAGGATTTGAATTTGTAGGGCATGTGGAATATTTTTTTTAAAGCCTACAGTTGTACTTTTCTGATACATATAAGCATCTCTGAGGATATATGTAAAATTCTCTGAGGCTGCAGTATCCACTGGAGGGGAGAGGGAGAAGAAATGCAATCTTTCTGCTGTAAGATGCTGCCATGGTGTGACCCCAAAACACATATCTGCATCAGCCACTAGCAGCTCTTAGGAAGAAGGATTTTTTTTAAACCAAATTCATCCTCATTTCGCAGGTTGAGCAGCATGTTCCTTCTATGCCCACTGCTCCAGCTGCTGCTGAAATGAAAGTCATCGATTCCATTGTACCATGTGAATACAAATCTGACATGACAAATCTTTCACCCAGCTTTCAAAATAGTGCACACCCTTGTGTGATCCTCTGGCTTGGCAAGGCACATATGTGGGCAGGAGTCATAGGTTATTTAGCATTTCACAGCTTTTGAGAAAAGAAGCAGCTGTCTTTATGTATACTGGTTCATGTTGTAGTTTGTTTAATTGTTTTAACACGTTAGAATGGGCTCAAAATATGACTTAGGAAAATGGAAGGCAAATCAGGAGCTATTTTTCTATAAAGCCGGATGATTGCCCACCTGAAGCAAATGTTGGTAAAGCCTTTTCTCTGTGTGTGCATTCATCTGAGGAGATGTTGTGAAATCTCTCTTTTTTTGTGGGTGTACATAATGACAATAATTCTTGGTTGTGTTTCACTCAAAGTCAAGCTATCTGTTAGCTGTTTTGAAAGTTCTTGATGAAGATCCTTCAGGTTCTGACTAAGCAAACGCCAATTACTCATCAGATCTCTCTCTGTCTTTTGTGCCTGCCTGTGTTTGTCGTGATCATGCATGGACTGTGGCTTTTCAGCACAAGCCTCTTTATCCAGTGCTCAACGTAAAATTCAGTCATTGATTTAAAAAGATAGTCTAGCCTGTAGATAAGAAAAATCAACCAACTGACTGGAACACACCAGTGAGGTTTTATTTTTATGAAGCCATTGGCTTCATTTCTAAAGAGTCATGCCCTGATTTTTCCAATATGCATTTTTCATGGTGTTCTGGGTTCTTCAGTAATATTATCTTTAAATTGAGATACTGTACTTATAAGAATTCCTGTGTGAATTCAGCTATGAAATAGCCCTGTGGTTTCTCTTGTGTTCATATGACCAAAGGCTAATGCAGAGAACTGAGGTCAGGCAGGTGGGGCTTGACTAATGCATGGTAACCAAGGAAAGAGATGTTGCAGAACTCTTAATCAGTGTATCTTGTGAAGTCCAGTTGTGACCTTTTTTTATGACTCCAGATTGCAGCCTGAGTATTCTTTGATTTCCTGCTAAAGATTTTCTGGTCCAGTCGTTTATCCTAGTCATGCCTCTGTCTGTTTGATATGCATGGCATAGGTTTAAGTAACAAGCTTCTGGCAGATGAACTGTTACCAACACTGACATTTTGGTAAAAGCTGTTTGTTTTATTTTGCACTGACTCAAATATCTTTTTCACATTAAGGATGACACTTAGATGGAACTGCGGGGTTTTCATCAACTGGAGGGTGTTGTGGGAGGTGCCAAACCGTAGTAAAACCAGACCTACTCTTCCTAGAGCTCTAAAACATTCTGCCAACGAATGACATGTATCTGTGAACACTTCACATTATGATCATGAGCTGTTATTGAAATCAAGGGGAGCATGTATGACTGTAAAGCACATGCCTTTAGCATTGACTAAGATTAATATGTCAGTTATTTATCAATCTGTAATAGAACAAAAGCTGTTGAATTAGGAAAAAAACATACTGAAGTGAACAACTGGGAGTTCTAAAAGCATTTGCTTTTTCCTCAGTCCCACTTACTTTCTATTCACATATCATGAGTCAATGTACCACAGACATGATTAGGTTTGTGTTTCCCATCTTAAATACTTGAAGGCTACTGTCAAGATAAAAGAAATACAGAATTGTAGTCACACCACTGAAGTGGAAGTTATTGTGGTTTTATTTTATTTTTTTCATATATTACAGCTATATTTTGCTTCATCTTTTTCAATTAAGTTGGATGACACTGGACTTAATACCATTTCCCGTATATAATCCTCTTTATAGTTAGGGACTAGCACAGTTATCACTGAATTCATAAGGAAGTGGAATGTTTAAGTGAGGCCCACTCACAGATACATACATTGATTCTATTCGGATATATTTCCTTTCTGTTCCACTTACTTAAGTGTTTATTGGAATCCATGACATACGAGAGCTTTCACAGCACTGGTATGATGAGAGGAAGGAATGTTGCTGAAGTTACGCCATGCTGGCTTTTAAAACAGAAGAAAACTCTTTTGGAGGTTATAAGGATTCTCATTAGTCAGTGTAACCTGTGTTCACCAGTAAAAGCCAAGTCTTGCATTTTATTTATCATATTTTTTTTTAGCATCTATACAACAATGTTATGTGATATATGTTGACAACAGAATACCATTATTAAATTAAAGTATTGATTCATTGCAGAATATTATACTAAAGTGATGTCAGTGGTTTGTCTAAACCCACAGAAAATGGAAATTAAAAATTAAAGCAAAAGACCTGTCTCTATCTACAGTATTGTGTCTAGTGTTACAGTACATTTATCATCTGACTCAATGCTTTGAAATCTCCTGCAAAGTCCAGTAAATACATGAGTGGTATGGATTTGGCTTTGCGACTTTATCTTTAAATTCGATAGCTCATGTAACTTTCAGGAAGTACCTAAAACATACTAGTGTTTGGCTTTTGCTGATTTCTCCATGACTTGCTTGGAAGCACAGGGAAAAGCGCCTAGTAAAATTACGTAGGACCACCTGGCCGCAAATAAATATATTTATGGAGACTTTTGTATGTTTCTGAGCCTGGTGATTTCTTTTTTGAGATTCTCTGTGGTTTGGACAAGTTTGCGATGCTCCAGTCTTAACAGCATGTGTGTGTGCACACACAAAATGCAGGCAGGTGTTTGTGCATTTGCACAGAACTTGTTTTTGAGGAGGATCAGGACCTCAAAGACTGTAGTAATCTCAGGATCAGTGTTTGCTAATCAAGACAGCTACTTTGGTCAAGTTAAAGTGCCCTTTTTTTTTTTTTCTTTTAATTTGGAAGTCTGTTTCAGGTTCTGCTGTGTGCAGGGGATTCATTGTCACTGGTACTATTAAGCTTAGGTACCTTTTCTACTTTGTCTACAAGAGTAGACAAAACTCAGTAAGGAACATCACCAAGATGCTTTGTGTAATGGACATGATTTCTTACTCTAAGGGTCTTGGTTCTTGGATCAATATGGTGAGGGTTAGAAGTGTCATTTAATAAGGTGCTGTGCTCCAGATCAGATCTGTCGCTATGTTTTCTCATTTTTCAGATCTAAATTTCGAAGGCGGACAGCTCTTAAACCTGCTTCCATATTTCTACCTTCACCTGCATACCTAATCTCAAGTCACTCTGTTGAGTAAAGCACATCTTCAGTGAAGAAAAGTAACTCTCTGTGAGGGATGAGTGGATAGGCTTGCCAAGTGAGGGCACTTTTGGCCAGGAAGAGGGAGAGGATGAGCATTCAAATGGCTTCTAAGTAACACACAGAGGAAGTGAATGTGTCTAGGTGGACAAGTGCTTTTTGAGTAGGTTTTTACTTTTTGTCACTCAGGTTTCTGGGTCCCCTTGGTAAAATGCATTCAAGAGGAGAAAAATGAACAAAGCAGCCACAAGGAAAATTAAAATAGCAACTGTATTTATAAATTTTAGTGTCCTTTTCACAGAAGAAATACCTGATGGGATGAAGTCTTCCTGGTGAAATTTGGTGATAGTAGTAGGGAAAAATACATTTACTAAATGCTTATTGCTAACTATTCAAATGTTTGTTTCTGAAACTTGATCACCATACTCAGTACTGCTCCAGTAGTATTTAAAACTGTAGATAAAATAAGTAAACCTTAGAAAATTCTTCCAGTATTCCATCGTTTCTGTCCTCCAAGGGCAATATTTTGCATTTTCAAAATTGTGTAGCATGTAAATAGGAGTATCCTGTCCTTTTTACAACATACTACTCCTGATACTGTTCAAAGACAATTCACTTCATGTCATGTTTAGCAACAGATTTATTTATGTTTTTTTCCTTGGAGTAGTTTGATTTTTGTATTTCTGCAAGAACTAAACCTTTGGGAAAAGCTCAGGTAGAATGGAGAGTCCAATAAGAACATAACTGGGTGAAAGAATGAAAATCTTTGGGCTGAAATACCAGAAGAAATTCTTGCTTTAGTGACTGTAAAATAAGCCCAGTAACTTGCAAAGTCTCCTCTTTTTGCTTTAAAACTTTCTGTATGTTACTTTTTGTTTTTATGGCTTTTCTTTTTAAGATTTGAATTAATCTCTTTGCAATTCTAAGGGACCTACAGTTGTGTCCCATCCCTGCCCATTTGCATTTTACACGGAAGATGCACATTAGTAGTGTATATATATTGGTAGTGTATTGGTTGCTCTTTGTAGAAAAATGAATTCTTATTTTAATCTGTATGAAAAGACCTTTCACTGAGGCCTTTGGCATAACTTTCTTAGCAAAGAATTGAGGAAAAAACATCTTGGTAGTATTCCATATAGAATTTATGCTGAATTAAGTAATTTAGAGTCTTTGATTTTTATAATGAGATTGCTTTATGGACAACTTTTGCAAACTTACAGGCCCAATTTAGGGTGTGCCAGTGATGCCTTTTCTCTTTTTAGAGTTATGAGTCTGCAGAATCAGGGTCAATTTTTGTGAACATCTGTGTGATTAAATCTGTTACTGTGTCTTAGATGGCAGTATGAATGCTTGCAAAATGTGCCTGTGTAAATAAGTGTACATCAGTTTTAAAGTGCTTTTTAAAAGTTGCCAGCATTATTTAAATGTACTTCCTAGAACTGAGATTCCAGTATTGCATTTTCTTTTTCTGTGTGTGTTTAACACTATCTTGAAAAATACACCATTGTCGTGTCTATTCTTTGCCCAAAATAAGTTATGTGGTAAAATCTTTCTGTTCTGGGGGACTGTAGTTGCTTAACTATAGACTGTCACAGGTGCTGTGGGTCATGAATTATTTTGCACATCACTTTTAAATTATTTCCTTACCTGATTATTTTTCAGTTGTTCCAGAAAATAATACTTCCAGTTTTGTACAGGTTTTCTCTGTATTCCTAAGCTAGATGTATGTCAACCCTTTTTCCTAAAGCTTATAGATAGAAAATATTTTCTAAAATGTTAGAGATGGCAAGTTGTGTTTTAAGATTTAGTTATTTTCTGAAGTAGAAATTATGAAATTATCCTCACATTGTTCATTTCACAGCATTATTACTGCTAAAGTTCAAGATTCTAGTTCAGTAGGAACTGTGCCTTGATTGCTGGTTGTTACCAGATAGAGGGGCTATAGCACTGTGTAACAGCAAACCATTAAATTAGTATTAATAGCAAATAGCCTTTTTTCCAGATCTGATTATTCTCACTGATGTCAGAACTTGTAAAGCAAGCATTTGAGATAAGATGGGGGTATTCTCTTGGAAGGGCTTTGGTGGTCTCTTTTTACTGCAGTGACAAGGGTTTTTTTTTTTCCTAACGTGGTCGACAAGGAAAGTAGAAAATGTACAAACTAACCTGCAGTTGCTGTGCTGCTTCTAAATGCAATCTCTATTTTAACAAAACAGAAAAACCAAACCCTTGCATCAGAAAGTGTTGCTAACCTGCAAAATTGTTCTGCGTTGTGCAATGGTAATGTTTACTTTTGTCTCCCACTTTAATACATAATAAAATTATTAATACATAATATGCTCAGAGTGGCTGAGTATTGTAGCTAGCTAACCTTCCCAGTGTCAGACAGATACTGTTGAATATAAAAAAAAATGATGTAAGGAATATTTGTTTCCTCTCCCCCTGGTGAATTACAGTACAGGTGGTCAGAGAGTTATCATTAAATGCTATCCCAGAAGTTTTGACTTGGGATTGATTGTGTAATATTTACTAAAAAAAAAAAAAAGGGAAAAAATCTATTAACTCTCTTCCAAAGGGGTGTGCTTTGTTAGTATTTTGTGGAGAAGAAATTAATTTTCTTTTTCAATCTCTTAATGAATTTACAAAATAGGAGCAGGGATTTTGCTTGAAGCCTAGAGATAACCTGTACTGAAATGGTGGTGATTTTCCTGCCATTTAGGAGTATCAAATATTAAGACTTTGTACTGCTAGGGTTCAGTGAACAGCAAGTTCAGGAACTTAATGGAGGGGATTATTCTGATTTCTGATGAGTGTCAGGGCTCCTGATTTAGAAGAGTAGAGATTCTTCTATAATTATTTCATAAGTAGCTAAACTACATTAGTCTTTAGCTTGAAACCTGGCCCAGCTACATAAGGGTCATAGTGTTAAAGTTCAATCTTTTTTTTTTTTTTTTTTTTTAAAAAAAAAACCCAAACCCAAAACCCTAAAAAGCCTAAATGCTACACAGAAATACAGACAACAGTGACTTTTTCCTTAAACGGTTTGGATTTCTTCTGCTTTTAGATTTCCATCTTTATTTCATAACATGTTAATAGGGCATACCATACATTTCAGAGGGTTAGTTGCTTATTTATAAAGACTCTGCTCAATGTAATAATGTTGATTACAATTTGTTTCAATCAATCAAAAATGTTAGAAAGTTGCAAGCTAAAACAATTTATAAATTGTAGTATTGAACAGGTGAAAATATAAATTGAATGCTTTTTTGGGGTTTATAACATTCACACTTTTAAATTCATTGATTATCTCAAAGCAATGATGCAGCCTGCTATTAAACTGAGATTGTATACTTCTGCAGCAGGTTTTCATAGTGCACACAGATTCTCTTCCTGCGAAAGCTGTTCTGTTAGGAAGTTGTACCTTTGCCTCACCTAATTACCTTCTGAGCTGTGAAGATGATGACTTTGATGCTCATATGATAATAAAAGCAACACAGAAAATTCACAGGATAGTTTAGAATCATAGGTTCGAAGGCTCATTTGTAATGGGAAAGTGAGCATTTGCCACTTGGTGACTGCTGTCGTCTTGCCTTAGAGAAGAAAGGTGATGGATGGGCGGTGGAGATGACAGTGTGAGCTATGCCCATCCTGCACTTCTGCGCAAGGAGCTCTTCAGCACTGTTTGGCCTGATCTGGGAAGACACAGCCTTTGCCTTGGCTCTGTCAGCATTAACTATCCTGACTTGTTCTCTACAAAAGCACAGAGGGAAAGAAGTGTTACCAATACCTTTTTGTATCTGGAGCACATTCATTACAGAGGCTTACTTAGTCCTAAATGAAAAGCAAGAATAGTAACTTAATGTTTTAAATTGGTTTCAGAAATATCTGCCTGCAGGTTTTAGGTCTTTGATGGCTGGATTTAATCTGAAGATATGAATCTGAAATGTTAGTGTGTGATACGTTTAAGAGGGGAAGAAGAGTCTGATATTGTAATTGTTATCTTGTAGGAGATTGAAGAGATTGCTTGCACCCGCTGAATTTTAGTAATTGGCTACACTACAAGGCTTGTTTACACCTTGTGTTTACACACACTTGAAAAGCTGTCCTCTGTTACCTTGGCAGATGTAGGAGATGTGTAGCCAGCTACCACTGAAGCCAGCTACCAGTGGAGTACCCTGAATCAAGCAGTTTGAGGAGCTACTCCTCATTCCTTGTTTGTTTGTGGTGCATATTTTGGAAACATGAACAGGTATTTATTCAAGTTGGATAATAATTAAAAAACATCCCTGATTTTAACAGTGATCCTGGCTGCTAGTGGATAGACCTAGGCTAAAAGTCCTTAGTGTAAATAGATTATAATGGGTAGAGTCCTGCAGTGAGGATGAGGTATGCAAGGTGATAAACGGATTAATGATTTTTGTGATATGTTTTATTTGTATACTGTGAGGATTTTGTCTGTTTAAAAGCAGTGTAAGTTTATTAGGGAGCTTACTTTTTAAAATACTTTTAAGAAGATACTGTAAAATTATATCTAATTCAATACGTTTGAATTCTTTAGAGATTATTTTTCAACCATCCCTTTACATTCTAACAATCTTAATTTTTTTTCAAGTTTGTAATTCTGTTTATGTATCCAATCTATATGGCAGCATAGACTTTTGAACTTTTTCAGTAACAAATACTACTTAAAAATAAATCTAGTATATTTTGTGTAATGGAATAGAATTGCAAACTGAGGAACTCATATGTAACTGGGTATTCAGTGGGAACTGTAGGCTGCTCTGCAGTTCTGTAAGAATCACAGCAAGAAGCAGAATAAACCACAGACAGGCACTAGACTGAATGTTTTACATGAGAACTAATAATTAAAGCTTATTAAAGAATATAGAGTCCAAATGTAATGAAGCTCTTCTAATTATCACCAGATTTTGGTCCACCTCTGCATTGGCAAGAGGTAATTAAGAGCTTCTAAGTTCAGTTCAGCTCTGCATAAATGAAGATTGGGGTAATCAAAACAGAAATAAAGGGCACATGAGGATATTAGATTAAATGTACGTGATGTGCAATTTCAGTAGTAGTTATGGAAAACAAATTGATGTAAAAAAACCCAACAAACCCTAAACCCAAAATGTAGTATCAGAGATTCAGTGTTATTTCATGTCTTTGTTAGTTACTTTATGATTTCCTACATTAGGGGACAAAATAACTTTTCTCACTAGGTATTGAAAAATGTATCTTATAGTGCATAGATCGAGATACTTTGTGTGAAGACAGTGCTCAGCCTTTGGCACACTTCTGTGCTGCACTGTCATCTTTAGAGCTCTGCACTTTGTTACAATTGAATGAAATTACGTTGTTCCACTTTCACCAAAAGAAGGGCGACTTTGACAGTGTAGAGCTGTTATAATAGACAACTGCTGTAGAATGACTTAATTTTCACAATTTTGGCTTGCTTGTTAGACTGCAGTTCATCCCCAAAGTTGTTCAAACCTCAGTGAAAATAGCAGACCACAGGTCATTGGTTACTGGAAGTTAGGAGACCAGGACGATCACTTCTTGTTAAACTCAGGTTTTCTTATTTGTGAAATAAGAAGTCTCATGGTAAAGAGACACAGATGAGAAGTGAGAGGTGTGTTACAATGAATGTTCAAAAAATAATAAGGAAACACACTTCACAAGTCTTATTTTAAATTTCAGAAAGTACCTGATATCCTTGATTGTGCTATTGATTGTGTGATCATTTTCAATAATTTTCTGTCAGTGATATATATTAGACTTTAGAATTAAAGAGGAAGGGATGGAAGCTTTTATTTTTTTTTAGGCGATTTAAAAGCAGATCTCCAAATATAGCCAAGATATCTCTCTGAGTAATGGGGCTGTATGTGAGACACCCTAACAAGCCAGTTACTCTAGTTCATAAGTCTTTAGATTTTGTCCTCCAGTGAGTTGAATCAGGTTTGAATTTGGGATATGTGTTAGGCCAAAACCTGCCATTATGACAACCCCATTTAAATCTTTTAAACTTAGTTTTGTAGTCAGTTGTCACTAGGAATTTTAGTAACTACTATGTTTTATATTGCTGTCTTGTTATATTTTAGAACTGAAGTGTTATTGTTGCCATATCTCACATCAAAAGGAAGAAACACTTTCAGTATGAGGTAGTCTTCTATAGATAGAGTCAAAATGCTCTCTGTGTAGGCGGGATCCTTAGCCAAATCCAAAACCAATGAGATAAGTGAGAATAAGTGGGCTCTAGGTAACATTTAAAATAAACAATTACAAAGGAGTGACTTGCTTAGCTTTGTCTGTTGTTCTGCATTCGCTCATAGCTAACTTGTATTAAATGTAGCTATGCTGATCTCTTAAGAAAAGAAAAATCTCTTCTAACAACAATAATGTATTTATTACAGTGGATCGCAAATGGAGAATGAGACAAGGTTTGTAGGAGAGGTATTCCAGTAGATCAATACAGCAGGAGAAAAACTGGTAAATACCTTGTCTCTTTGGTGAAGTAACTGATTTCCTTTTCACTTTTCAGCCGTCTTCCAGTGGTAGAATTCTAACACCAATGAAGATTTAGGTATTTTTTTTTAATTAACTGAAAATGTTTTTCATAACTTGAACTGATATGCTTAGCTTTGAAGTATAAATAAGTAAGTGTAAACCTTGCTAAGTGTTGTCCTATTTGCTTATTTATCCTGCTGTTAGGTTTGTGGTCTAAAAACAATACCTGTATCAGAGAAACTTACCAAAGGTGGGTGAGAAACTGTTTATCATCTTAAAATTCTCACATATTCAGATCATCTTAGTAGTCTGGAGAAAGGTTTAGTATCAGTAGTTATTACTGAAGATTAATATTAACACCTAGATATATGACTCCAACAGAGACATCCACATTGAAGGCACATCCTTCATCCACTCATGAATTTCAGAGCTTATATGAAATGGTTTATACTGCTGTTTGAAAACATGTTTTGGTGATAGCTTTTTTTAATGCCTTTAGGCCATTTAATTGTCATTAAGAGGCATAATAAGCTGTATGGAATGGAGAGCTGTAAGTATTTTGGTTGCAAATAGAATAATGAAATGGATTGAAAGCAAGGAGGAGTAATAAACAAATGGATTTGTACTATTAACAGCTACCTTGGGCTCCGCATCCTGTTTATGACCCAAGTATACCATGTGCACCATCTAAGGTGGGATGTCTTTTTCACCAGGCAATCATGGAGTTTACTACAGGTAGTAGTCTGTCTGGGACTGACCCTGTCCCTGCTGAAGTATTACTAAAGCTATGTTAATTTTAATAGTAGTGGATTAAGCCTGTGGACCATCATTTGTTACTATGGAAGTCAGTGAAAACTCTGCATGTGGCCTGATGTGGGACCCAGTCAAACACAATGTCTGGCACAGCTGTGCCTGAACATCTATTTTACTGAATGGTAGGCTGGTATCTGCATAGAAGGTTTTTGACAGGGCTTTTATATTCTGCATAGAATCATAGAATCATAGAATAATTACGGTTGGAAAGGACCCTAAGATCATCTATTTCCAACGCCCCTGCCATGGGCAGGGACACCACACACTAAACCATGTCACCCAAGACTCTGTCCAGCCTGGCCTTGAACACTGCCAGGGATGGAGCATTCGCAGCTTCCTTGGACAGCCTGTTCCAGTGCCTCACCACCCTCACAGTAAAGAACTTCTTCCTTATATCTAGCCTAAACTTTCCATTTTTAAGTTTGAACCTGTTACTCCTTACCCTATCACTACAGTCCCTGATAAAGAGTCCCTCTTCAGCATGCTTGTAGGTCCCCTTCACGTACTGGAAGGCTGCTATGAGGTCTCCACACAGATTCTCCAGGCTAAATGTATTTCAGTCATGATCATGTGGCAGGGTGCTCAGTTGGTAGTCAGAGAAGCATTAGGAGAAATTAAATGATTTTTTTTTTTTTTTTTTTTTGAGGAGGGATGTCTTGGCTTGAAGTGGTTGCCTTGCCTTGGAGTTTTCTTGGGGTCCCACAAGTGAAGCTTTGTTAATGACATAAGTCATTTGCAAAGAAGCCTGCACTGTAAGCTTCAGGTCTTAAAAGGAAACAGTATTTAAAAAATAAAATATTAAATTTGTGAGATAAATTGTTGAAGGTAATATTTATCCATTCTGTCAATTAAGACAGCATTTATAACCTAAACAACTGCTGCACTAATCCTGGAGAACTGAAGACCTCCTCAGTGACCCAATATTTACTATTTACGCTAGTATAAAGCAAATGGCTAATGTAAGTAGACTCCTGGTATCCCAAACAGTCCTGCTTGCCTCTAGTATTTTTTGAGCTTCATGAAAGAGGTGTGAGTGGTTAGAATTTCCCTTCAGAAGTCTTCGTTTGAGAAATGTGTCCGTTCTTCAGAAAGAGAAGTCATACTGTGGGAACTGAACTGCCAAGGATTTCAAGGCCATTGCTTAATAAGAATTTACATTTAAAAAGGTAGAAGTCTCAAACTCCTTTTTCAGAAGAAAGAAACCAACAACCTTAGTTCTCTAAAGTCCCAGATGCTTTCTCTGTAAACCATGTGAAGCTCTACCAAATGACCGACTTTTTATAGAGACAAGCAGTTGATTGCGTAACTGGTATGCATAGTCACTGTGAAATGCATCACAGAAAGTGTGATTTTTAGATGATATTGTAAACACACCTAAAATAAAATAAAATAATAAATCACATGGTATATTTGGAGTTTTTACATTAAATCAAGATATGATCAAAGGAGTATTTGGTACTGCACTTTTTTAAAATTAACTGTAGTTTTTTGCTGAGTCTTGCAATAGGCATGAAATCTGATCTGTTCTGCTATATTTGCTTCTTAAAGCATAGACTGTAATAGATATATAGAAATTTCATTGATGAGTTCTGTAGTATCTTAAATAGGGGCAAGTAACAGTCCCAAGTGATGCATTATTTGGAGCACATGTACACGATAAACCTAACAGAAGCTGTCTTTCCTCATTTCATTTTTTCAATATATGCTGTGCTACCTGTGCTTTACTGGTGCAGTGAAATCGTGAATGCTGGTTCCAGTGTTCTGTGCTGATTCTTCCATTGTTGCTGTTCAGTTAAGCTTTTCCAGAAACACACAGAGAGAACAGAACAGTAGAGGTAGGAGCAGAAGTCTTGTGCTCAGAGGGAATGAGAAAGACTGATTTATATGCTTGGGAGATCAGAAAGCCGATGGAATCATCTGTATTGTGAAGATTTAACCTGCTTTCTCATAGGCCTAGTTTATTATGATAAAACTCCTGCCAGCAGGTGAATTATTGAAGAGCTAAGAAGGAAATTACCCCAAGATAATGTACTGTGTTCACAATCAGGTAATACAGTCTGTGATCAGTTCCTGTTGTGCTCTCCAGCAGGATCCTGTAGCATTTCTCCCCGGAATTCTCTTGGGATGGGGGGCACTCGGGAAGAGAAAGAAATAATATGAGCTGGAGAAAGAATTCTACATATCGTGGGCCATTTTGGTGGATCTTTTCAGTTTCCCCAGCAGAAAGATTTCCTAGGCAGTTGAAGCTGTTGTTTTGTCTATACTTCTTCTGCACTCTTGAGCTGAATGAATATTTCATCATCACCTGAGTGTGTTATGGTCCACCACCCCTGCCTGAACCTTGCTGAAAAGCTGCTATGAGTCTCAATGAGCAGGGAATCATGCCCCAGGAGACAGTGTTCACTGTAACAGTGCTCACAACATTCTTAATTTCCTTTTAGTATTATTTAATCCCAAATCTAGTTTTCAAAAAATATACCGTGGAGAGAAGCCAGGTCTTTTAAAATTCTGCCGAAGAAGAAAAGCATTCTAAATTCAGAGTGTCTTGTGTAACTACTATGGAAGCCCATTGATGGCATTGTCTTGCTTGTTTTTTGCCCTGTATCATCTGCCTTAGTTTCCATTTCTCTGCTGATTGATTATTAGAGTCAAAATTGATGTCAGATTGATGTTTTAGAGTCAGAAATACTGATGTAGGCAACTGCAAAACATAAATTCAGTACTTCCTGTTAAGAAGAGAATAACTCTTCTGCTGTCAAAGCTCCTTTAATTTTGAGAATTATTCTTATAGTTCTTTTCTAGTCTGCAAAAATCCTCCAAAAGTTTTTGGAGAGAGATATATTTGGAATATCTTGGCCCACCTTTGTAAGAGTTAAAGGTGTAGCTTGATATCTGTATATCTGTTTGTGATTATCTGTTTGTTCTGTTCTAGAAACTCTTGCTGATGCTTCTTTTATATAAGTGCTTCATTTTCTCTATAAGTAGTTCCTACTGGAAATATAAAATTTGTAGGAGATGTTTCTCCATCATATTCTGTGGTAAAGATCAATGCACAGAAGTAATTTATTTTATATGCAGTATCCATAATTGATGCCTGATCTTTTAGCAGAACATCTGATTCTTTCATAGCCTTCCTGTGACTGATGCACTTAAATGCCTTATTTATTGCCTATACCTAAGAGATTTTAAAATTCTTTTGGTTTTCTGAATAATTTGGTATGGCTAGATTTATTTTTGGCAGGATGTGTTGTCATTTAACTTGCTGTCTTCTCCTGCTGTGTTCTAACTTTTAGGAAAAGGAGTAATTCCATACCTTCCTGGGTTAGATTGCAGTGTAATTTGAAATTCTTGTATTTTGTATTCTCAGGTTTTTCCCCTTCCATTTAATTTCTTTCCTTTTTATTTTTTTTCCAGCTTCCCAAGTGTTTTGAAAAGCTTTACGTCTTACTTGCTAATGCTGTTGTCTTTCTTGTCATCTCCCTTTTCAGTCATAACTAAGCTGCATCATATGCTCATGTTTTGAATCAGCTTCTGTTTTTCCGTGAGAACTGAGTCAAAACTGATTGCTCAATATCCTTTTCTTGCTGTTCCAAGAAGCAGCTGTTCAACATACTGAAGATTTGCTGCTAGAAATATCAAAATAATAGACTATAGGAATAGAATCACATTTTCCCCTATTTGCTGTGTTCTGTGATCTTTTAAGTGACCACAGTGGGGTAATTTTCTGTATTTGCTTATATCCATTGGATGGAAAGTTGTCAAGTTATCCACTCTCCTCCTAAGTCTTTTCTTACCTTATTTCATGAGGAAGAGTTTGAAGACTTTTTTTCGGCTGTAACAATGCTCAAGTTCCTCTCTGCTGGAATTTTCACATGATCATTGCATTTAAGTGAGTAATTTTTATATTTTCTGTACATGTTGAGAATGTATTCTCCATTACCCATGGGGATAATGTTTTCTTATTGCAATGTAGATCTGTCTTCCAAATTCTGTATTGTGATTCCTTAAATTACATTCTTGGTATGGATATGCTGCATAAACGTGGCATTTTCTTAAGCGTTGCGTAGAGCTCAAGTGGATGAATTCATGCAGTGGGCCCTCCCCATAAGCAGATCCTTATCCTTCTTGTTCCCTGCCAGTTCACATCTGGCTGTGGAACTTAAGGGTTCGGTTACTTTTTTTTTTATTTCATCTCTCTGCTGGACCATCTGAGAGCTGCAGTTCCTGTAGATCAGTTTCCTGTTGGTTTCTTCCTTCAGGAGACAGGATGCTCATTTGGAGAGAATTCCAAGGATGCTTTGATGGGGTTTCCCATGCTTTGGCACTTCTGCATTCCTTTCCTTTACAATATATTGAGTTTACAGCTGCCAAATTTGTCTTCAAAGGACAAATACATCACTGAGAAGGCAGACTAAGTCATTCTATCCTCTCCTCAACATATGGGATAGTTTCTGTCTTGTTTCACCTCTAACTGCTTCTTGGTTATATATAACTACTTTTGCATATGCATACTGCTGCACTTTTGCTTTGGAAAGTTGTGTTTGTGGGTGTATGTTTCTAATTTCAATGGAGAAAAAAGTTGTTTTTTTTATTTTATTAAAGTTATCTAGCTAATTTCTGAATGACCTTTCTGCACTTTAGGTCATTATCTGGTACTATAAAATTCCAATATAGTATTAAATTTGGGTGGGGGGGATGTGTATTCTGAATGACAGATGTCTTAAAAAATGTTCCATAATTTTAAAAGAGGCCCATTTTCCACTTAAAAGTAAGATTTCTGGGTTTTAGTATTCCTTTTTGCTTCCCAAGGAGCAATTTCGACTTCCCAGAGTATTTCTTTTTAAATTTAGTGCCTTTTTGACACTTTCCGCATTTAATATTCTTGCTGTTTTCCAGAAATGATGATTAAAGTGAATGTTTTAATGCAGTAAGAAAAGAACTTTAATGCAGTCAGTTGCCTTTACTCCTTAGACATGGTACTAACTAAGCTTTATTTTGATCAGTAAATTTCTAGTGGCTTTATTGTTTTCCTGTGCAGGTAATTACGTGAAGAATAACACAATTTTGAAAGAAAAAGCCTTTACATTTTGTTCACATTCCTCAACATTTAGAAGAAGATACAGCAATACTGAATTTAAAAGAACAATCAGAATATTTAAAAATATTCCATTTTATTGCATATTAGGTAACACCACACTCTGATATTGTAATGGGATCATTTTTTATTGGCAGATGTGTAACATGTTCCAAGAAGTTTGAATGCATTTGTTTTTTAAAAGGTCACGTTTAAAACTTCTACTGTACATCAGTGAGAGAATTAAGCTAAATTCTGTTTTATACTGTACTTAGACACTTTTCTTGGTCATGCAATTAAAATGTACCACCACAAATCGTGTACAGCATTAATAGTGGTTCTGTAGAACTCGGAATAAGCATTTATCAAGTAAAATAGTCCCTTGCATATAAGATAATGAGTTAGAACAGTGTTAAAATGGTAGCATAGAAAGTATGGGATAAGTTGTTTAAACAAGTGCCCTAATCTGTTAAAAAATTCTGAGCAAACAGCAATTCCTATTACATGTAGCCCCAGCTATTCAACACCAATCCTTGCTGCTAAAAATGTCATTTGGACTTAGTATCCATTCCTTTTCTTTACTGGAAACATTGGGATATTTTTACTTCTGACTTACAGTCACCAAATAGTATACTGTATTTTCAGGTTTGTAATGGGCTCAGATGACATCATAAGCTTTAGGATACTTATTTCAAAACCTCTAGCAATTTGCCCAAAGTGGTCTCTGAAAATAGAGTATTGGTAATATGTTTATCTAATATGATAAATGTTGGTCTATTATAATTTGCCTGTTGAAAAGTTATTCTTGTCAACCAATTTATATGCCTACTTATTATTTTACTTATGATTTACACTTATTATTTTACTTTGTAAGCTTTATAATCCATTGCTTTTTATAGGCTAAAAAATGTTATTTTCAGAGTTACTATGACATAAGTTTGCAGTTTCCATGGTGTGCCCTTGATACATCAGTGTGTGGGTCTCCAACTTTTCTTGTTACCATCACTGACCTCATTGATTCACTTGGGTTATACCAGTGCATATTTTTTTTCCCCAAAACGTTTGTGAGTTTTCTAGTGTGGGGAGTGTGTTGGTTTGGGATTTTTCTATGTTTGTCCCTTTCTATTTTGGAGATCAGTATTTATGAATTCACATATCACAAAAGCAGAACCTACTAACTGGTCCCTTATTTTGTCTTCTCACAGTTTCCTCTTCAGTGCAAGTTCAGGTATAATCTGAAGATTTTAGCACCCTGCTGCCCAGTCTTTGAGCTCCATAAAGTTTTATTCTAGTGTTTTGCGACACTTACCTTTGGAAAATTTTTCTAATGTCCAATATGACACCACTTTTGTTGATCTTCCTGAGGTGCATAGGAAGAATTGCATGAGTTTGGCATCTTTTCTTTTTGTCATTTATGATTTGTTTGCTGTTTGTTTTCTGTGCTGTGAGATTGATAATTTCTGCTTAAGCATCATACCTTGTGTTTGTCCCAGTTGAAGAACTTAAAGTTATGCACAGTTGTTAATTTTTACCGCTTTGGTCTAACCAGAACTCTTACTTGAAATACTTGAAGTGAAATACTTCTATGGCACAGACAAGCAAGAATTGTTTCCTTTAACATAATGGGGAGACATTAATGTCTTTACAGATATTCCATGACATTACTGGAGCACCTCCCATATGAAGATAGGCTGAGAAAGTTGGGGCTGTTCAGCCCGGAGAAGAGAAGGCTGCGTGGAGACCTCGTAGCAGCCTTCCAGTATCTGAAGGGGGGGCTATAAGGATGCTGGGGAGGGACTCTTCATTAGGGACTGTAGTGACGGGACAAGGGGTAATGGGTTAAAACTTAAACAGGGGAAGTTTAGATTGGATATAAGGAGGAAGTTCTTTACTGTAAGG
>JANHGB010067748.1:0-17306 GCA_026283785.1 Coracopsis vasa
CAGGATTTATTTCACTTACAATGAGTAACGAATCCAGTCACCTCTGAGTTACAGACTGAAGTGTTAGAGGCCAAATACAGTTACTTTCAAAATAATTGAAAACACATGTAATCAGCATTTATGATACTTGCTGAATTTTGCGGCTGCTCCCTGTGGCCAGCTAGTGACACCTCTCCTATTTTACAGGAAGTACTCAGTAAAATAGGGCGTGTGATTCATGAAATCGATATGCTTATGAGCAACATGCTGACTGAAGAGCTGCTGGACTGGAAGAGACGGCAGCAGATTGCCTGCATTGGGGGTCCTCTCCATGGCGGGCTTGATCAGCTCCAGAACTGGTAAACTTGCCTTGAGCTTTTGTTTCCACTGAAAACCACAGGAAGTCTGCTGCACGTGAAATGATCATTCCTTTAGATCAGTTGCAACAGCAGCACATTCATGAGTAGCTAAGAAAGTAAATAGCTAAAAATACATTTTGTTTTGGTGGACAGTATTTGCTATTCAGAATTAATAATATTAGTGAACTGCTGAGGCTGAGCCGTGGCTATCACTCATTTGTTGGCTTGATAGTTGTTCCAGATAGGTGATACATGCCCTCTTGGGGGTTTTGCTTGAGTAAGAACTGTGCTGACTGAGTTTATCACTGAGGACAGTGGGAGTTTTGTCTAGGCAGGAGCCGGGTAGACACTTTATGCTTTGACTCACTAGGTACATCACTCCTCCAGACTTCAAGCTACGCAGGAATTGAATGGCATTAGTCTCTGTGGTGGCAACTTGCACTTTTGATTGCAAATCAAAAGAAAATAGCATTATGTTTAAAAAGATAATGCAGCCAGGGAATGTCAATGTCCTGATCATTTCTTTCCCATCAAAATTCCCTCCTGGCAAAGGTGAGGTAAAAAGAAAAGAAGGAAAACAACCAAAAACCTTTTTAGGTTGGAAGAAAAAAGTAATTTTTGCCTCCCTTTTTTTTTTTGTCCACTGAAGTTTTGAGGGGTTTTTTTCCCAATTAAGATGTTAAAAATAAATTTTAAAATGTTATTTTATACACACATACCCGATTAAACTGTTAGCAAGTGTTTGCATTTGATTTTCCTTACTGTTTTTGCATTTCCTCAGTCTTGGTAACTTGCACATTTTATATAAATATTATCCTTTTAAATAAGAGTGCATTTTGCGAAACTACTGAGCTATAGGAAAGCATTACATTGGCATAGTTTCCCGGCATGTAAAACATCAGCAGCATGTATAGATTTCTTCTGGATTATCACACAGCATAGCATTGCTATTGATGACACCCACTGCGAAAATATTTCCTTTTGGAATGAAGTAGTTACTTTGCCTGATTTATTCATATACTCCCATGAACAAAAGATGAACGGACATGAGTTTGGATAAAGCTAGAAAGCACCAGTCAGCACTGATTCTGATTTCCCCAAGCAAGAACTTCAGTGGCCATTATGTTCTAAGAATGTTTTACTTGGAAGATTGCAAACTAATCCTTTGTCTTGCTGTAGTTTCACGCTGTTGGCAGAGAGCCTCTTTCAAGTCAGAAGGCAGCTAGAAAAACTGGATGAACTGCTGACCAGACTGACTTATGATGGGGACCCAATCCCAGTGCAAAGACCTCAGCTGCTGGAAAAAGTCAACTTTCTACTGTACAATCTTTTCCGGAAGTACGTAAGCTATTGTCAATGTACATAAGTTTATTTGAACTGACTCAGATTTATTGGCAACAGGGAGACCATACTGTTAAGAAGGAAAAAAATGAAACAAGTTTGAGTCCCTAAGGATCTTGCAGACCAAGTTTCCAATATAAAAAGTATGTACAGCCATCATCAAAACTCCTAGAAGCTGAAGGTGCCAGGCAGCTTCTCATGTGTAGCAAGTAAAGGTTTGTGATCAAGTTCTGCCCCCAAGTGAACACACAAAATCCACTTATTTCGGTATGAGTTATGTACATAGTGCTGAGAAAAGTTGTGGTGGTTGGCTGTGGTTTTTCAAAGTGGCAGGTGCCAATTTGTTTCTTGTCTTTCCTCTTCCCCACCATGACATTCTTCCCCGCCCAATTCACCCTTCTATTAATAGGTAAATTATCATCATCTCTCTCGCCTTTTTTACTGGCTATACTGGAGATGTGACTATCAAATGACTGTCTGAAAGCAAAACACGGTCAACTTTTTTTATAAAAAATTAAAAAAGAGAAAATGATTGTTTAATTCCATTGGAGCCAGGCTCTGTATTTTCATGCTCTGCTTTATGGCTCTGTTAAAAGTCTTGGTCTTCCAGACATTTATCAGCCTGGTACTTTAGAACTATGGAATTGTTCGTTTGGGGGGTTATTTTTTAATGTATGGAACAAGTCAACTCTAAGTTAGACCACTGGATGATTCTGAGAACTGAGAGTTGGAATGCATGCCTCCCACTTCACATCTGTGGAGAAATAACCTCTAAGAGATACAAGCACTTCCCTCACCACCCCAGCCCGCCTAATACAGCTCCATGTTTATGCATATTCTTCACAATCTGTTGTTTCACTTCTTTTCACACAGTTCATTCGTGGTTGAAAGGCAGCCCTGCATGCCAACACATCCCCAGAGGCCAATGGTTCTTAAAACGTTAATACAGTTCACTGTTAAATTAAGGTAAGGAAGGGAAATCTGATATAAACTCCTTCATTTGCATTCTGCATTTTATGCTGTTTGAATCTAGAAAGCAAATCAGACCAACTTGTGTTAGAGACCCTTTTGACTCCATGGAGATTTTCTGGAATGGGGATATAAGGGCCACAGGACCTGTCACTTGTAATAAGTGGCAAGAAAGAGTAAATCAGTGAGGAAGGAAGGCAGATTGTGGCCAAAAGTCAGCACCTTCAGGGTTCTCTAGGCACTGAAATCTTGTTTTAATGACTTTGCAAACTCAGTAAATAACCACCCACATCATACAAGCCAACATCAGTATATTCAGAGCCACTTTTGAGAAATTTCTGCATTTTGGGGAGCTCAGGTGAATCAATGACAAGTTATTTCTCCCCCACTGTCTCCTTGCCCGACTTTGTGAAAAGAGTGAATACTGGAGAGCTCTCATTTCCACCTCACAGCAAGAATGCATGGAGGTTTGGGTGGTGTGGAAAGGGTACATGAAGGAAAATACTTGTACATCTACAGAGCAGTCAAATTAGATAAATCCATCCCTTACTTGTTACTTGTTGTCTCTCTAGCCATTCCCTCAAACACACACTTGCAAGAGAGAGTAGAATACCTGCCACTGGAACAGCCCAGCTGCTCTTACTGAGTGTACAACCCTGTAAATCATGATATAATACTATATGCCTGACCTGTTTTCAGATTATAGTAATTCCAAACTCTTTAGTGAGAAGCAACTGGTCTCCAATATCTTCTGGTGAGAAATTCATTCTATTAATATTCACTTTTACATTTTCTGTTTTGAAGGTTGCTGATTAAATTGCCAGAGCTGAACTACCAGATCAGAGTGAAGGCAACTATTGACAAGTAAGGAACTTTAAAGTGAAGATATTCTCTCCTTTCCTAAGGAAACACAGGTTTTTCAATTGCTACCGGATCTGATTTAGAAGTTGCTCTAAAAAGGAAAAAAGCAAAACAAAAAAATCCCCAAACAAAACAAAAACACACCCCCAAAATAGTTAAAACACCAGGGTAATGTTTTTCTATTTTTAATGTGGAAGACTTGTCTTTTTCTAAGAAAAGCTGCTACATCTAATTGGTATTTTCAAATTGGAGGCAGGAAGTCATTGAAGATTTGTTTCAAGACTTTGATAAAATGCATTGGTCTGAAATAGTAGCATCACACAAAGTTTTAAATTAAACCATATTGCATAGTTAGCTTTGAAATACAACTTAACTCTGCTTGTGTTAATAGGCCCAGTAGCTTTGATGCAGCTGCTCCAAGTAGCACTGAAAACTCGTGCTTGAAAAGCTGATGCTGGTATTAGTAATTGGCAGCTTATAGTTTTACACCTGCTTGAAATTAAGGCTGCTACGTAAACTCCTCCTTTCTAAAATGTTTGGTTCTCCTTTGTGTTCCCATTATTTCTTACAGTAGACCCAAATGAACAGGATCCCCAGCTTCTTTGATTATAATTTCCTAAGTAAAAAGCATCTCAGAGCCTGTCTATACTATGTGAAAACAGTATTAATGCTGCCTGGCATCTCTTTGAGTTGATGCATCTTCTCTCAGCAAGGTGTATTATTTTAAGCAATACACCATACTGTAGAGCAAGCCTGGTGACAGATAGGTCACGGCACCCTAGCATGATAAAACGCAGGACAGAAGAATTGCTGTCAAGGTATGATTTCAAAATCAGCAAAGGTGATCAATCCAAAAGGCCACTAAAGACCACCCTGACCACATGAACATAGATGTTGGCCGAAAAGAAGGAAGAAAAACAGTAGGAGAGAAGCCAGGACTGTTTCTCTCAAAAGCTGTGTACTGTCCAGTTTGCTGCTATGCACATGTTCTCCCCATACACCATGAGCTAAATACATAGGCTTGTATTGTCCCAGAACACAGGCATGGAGGTAATTAGTACTGCAGCTTTGAATACCCACATATCATTCCAGTAGGAGGAAAAAGCTAGATAAAATATACTACTTGCATCTGGCCAGGTGCAAATTTCAGTTCTTTAGTTCAGAAATTGTTGCTTGGTTGTACTGGTACTACAAGTTAACTTTGGCAAGGCAAAATCTACCACCTCAAGATATATTTCTCAGTATAAGTTATAGCTTATACATTTACTGATTCACAATCTGTTCTCCCCTCTCCCCCTGCCCCTCTTCTATTTTAGAAACGTTTCAACAGTAAGGTAAGAATATAAAACATCATATTTCTTAGATTAACCAATATGACATCATTGGAGTACATAACTGTAATGTCCCCCATAGTAATCGTAGATTCATTCTGTGTGGAACACACATGAAAGCAATGAACATGGATGAATCCGCAAATGGAAGCCTATCCGTAGAATTTCGACATTTGGTAAGTTTGACTTCTTTTCCTGTCATGTACCTTTGGTATAGAAATAAAAGAGTCCTTAAAGACTACGCAGGGAGAACTGTATTACTGTCAAGTAAACACACTCATTTTCTTTTTCCTTATACAGAAAGTTTACCCCTAGAACCTCTTTATTCCATTCCATACTTTATCCATTCCATAAAATAAGACTGTATATTTTCACTGAAATGACAAAGCAAATCCTAACTAATACCAGAAAAGGAGAAGACTGATTATGCTGAACTACAGTTTCTCAGAAACTGGGTTTTATTTATAAGAAAAAAACCAAACCAAACATCACCACTGTCTAGGGGAAAATATAATTGAATGCTCTAGATCTAGTTGAAACTAATGCCTGCCTGCAATAACTGTCTTTTGAGAGACTACAGCACTGCTTCTGTAGCTTCTCTAATACCCCATTGAGCTGTGCTTTCTGACTGGACTCACTCCCCTATGGTATTTTCTAGAGCTTAACCACAGATGCAGTGAGTCAGTGTAGGTTTGCAACAGGAGATGGAAAGTGACAGTCATTAGTGCTTTTTCTATTATACATTTTGCAAGCACCCTAATTAACACTTTGTTACATTAAGTTAATTTCTTAAAAAGTTCTTTAAAAATATCAAAAGACTATTCACTGAATAGACTTTCCAAGGCATAGTGTCAGAGCCTCTATCACGGAGTATGTGTATATTGTAAATAAAACCTTATTACATGAAGAAAATCATGGTTAAATATGTTAAATATTAAAAATTAAATAATTAGAATTTATTAAATATAAATATGGCCTTTATATGTATTTCTGTCTATAGTTTCTTTGGCACATAAACATTGTTTTGCTTTATACAGCAACCCAAAGAAATGAAATCAAGTGCTGGCAGCAAAGGAAATGAGGTTTGTGCATTTATTTTTCATGTTATTCTTGATTACTCTCACAAATATTTAAGATCGAATTTTATCTAAATCAAAGATCAACCATAGGTCTTTTCCAACCTAGTTGATTCTGTGATTCTATTCTATTCATATGTTGTTAGATTTTGAAATACATATTATCCTCATAATAAGTATAGGACCCAATTGTCATATGATAGTATAATGAGAACTTTTCAGAACTACTCAGAAATTTTAATTACATGCCTTAGTATCATATATTTAAAAAGTTACAATAGAAGGTAAGAAGTAATAACCTGAATATATGCATTCCTCTTTTAGGTTCCCTTTTTGGTCTCTTACATTTCGGGAAATAGAAGCTTTTTGAGTTTTTTATTGAAACAATTTCTCCTATAGGAATGGTTCTTTTTCTGTTCTGTTGGCCAAGTTTACAGCTGAAGTAAGGGTATAATTATATTTGCATCAAAGAAGTTTGCATGCCTCAACCAGGACCAAAAGTGTGCTTAGTTTACCAATACTCATTCGACTCTGGTCATAGGTTCCCCTCTTGTGGTGACACTTATACTATGACATGTCAGCCCTAACAAACCAGCAGATACTTTGCAGTACCCAGATTTCAGAGATATGCACGTACCACCCGACATGCACAGTGAAAAGGTATTGCAAGCGCTTGCTTTCTGGCTGGGGAGTTTAAAATCCACACATTCTTGCTTTGCGGAGAGCAGAAACCAGAAGTACTGACATCGGCACACCCAGAACACTGTGTCCCTGTGATCACCTGTATCATAAAGCACTCTTTCCATTCCTATGTTGCCCTTTAGCACTCCTATGCTTCTTCCCCTGCCCAACTGCTAACCCCTTCCCCTTCCTCAGCATCTGCACAACTCTACTATGCATCCTTCTTCTCAGCTCTGGGGTTGGAACTAGATGGCCTTAAGGTCCTTTCCAAAGCTAACTATTCTATGATTCCCGAGTGCCTCAGGTGTCACAGACAAAATCAGAATCCCAGTTACTGCATGCCTTCATTCACCTTCTGCATCTCTGCCAGGAGGGGAAAGGAGAACCACCCCAGCAGGCGAGAAGGCAGGATTATCCTCATCCAGCAGCTGGAGGCAGCAGGCAGGGAGGGGGAATGCACAAGTACACACAAGCACTAGGGTGGCCTATCACTGTAAATTTAGCATGGCTATTTGACAGTGAAAATATGCACATAAATCTCTTAACTGAAGCAAGAGTCAGAAGCTTGCACCCAATGATACAGCCTCTGCCAGTGCTACCACAACCGTGTTTCCCAAGGTAACTGCAGTCATAAAATGCTTCTATGAATGCCACCTACTTACCTAGGAAGGAAAGTAGCCTATACTGGTTTAAGGTATCTCTGTACACTTTTTTGCAGAGTGGAAGCGCCAAAGGGAAAGTTGTACTGGCAAGTTTAAAAAAAATATTTAATAATAAAGTCACTCATCACAGATGTAGTTGTACAAACATAAACGTTATTACAAGTAGTCTTTAAAATACAAAGCAAAGGTGTGATCAGAATGGAGAATTTTAAGCACGAACCTAAAGCAGAAGATACTTGTGCATCCTTCACATGGTGTTTCTGAATGGAATAACTTGCAACCTGATTAGCAAGACTGAAACTCAAAGCTGGCCTCTCAATTGCTTTGACCAAGTCATTTGCATCAAGACAAGCAAATGCAAAAATGTAGGTGTAAAACTGTTAAGTGTTCTACTTCTGGTAGCATTTTACTCCCACTTTCACATACTGTGCCTTTATAACTATGTAAAACACAGACCTGTGGAGAATTAGGACAGCTGAGCTGCGACACTGCTGATTTCCTCAACCAGAGCTTCTCCTTGGTCAAAATCAGTCTGTGAAGTCATTGCTAACATGAGCATTGGATTGATTCTACCTGTATTAAAACATTTGAGTTCACTGAATGGATAATTATCTCATGTAAAAGCCCTCAGCTCTAAGCTGGATTTTCCCTTTGCAAGGCAGATTTATTATTCAGATACTTGAGGATCTCCTGTGGTCTCAGTCCCCTATTTATACAGTATCTTTGTTTGCAGTGGCCTGCATGTGTCTTGGAGGAAGTGCTCCACGGGAAAGATAAGGCCACAAGGCACTTTCCCAAGGAATAGTTTTATTTTACATTGACTGAAACCAGAGTAGTACAGTAAATGGGAGCATCTTGATTTGGGATTTTTGATTCTTTTTACAAGTCTGATAAAACAATTATGTGATGGGGAGGCGAAAAACAACAACAGAGGAAAAGGACAAATAGATTTTACTTATGGGGATGGAAATGTATTTCAAAAGACCTGTTTCCCCAGGGACAGAGATTTGGATCTTTACAGGGTTATGCTGGTTTGTAATCAAAACAAAATGCTTGTATTACAAATTTAATCAACTATGACAGGCAGATTCCCTACCCGGAAAAGCATGGGGTTTTAATACCAGATTTACATTGGATTAGTGATTTAGGGCTCTACTTCTTCAGCTAGTACCATCGAAGTATACTTATGACAGGCCTATGTTCCCAGAGGCAGCCTACTTGTCTGCCTGTCATTAAAGTTGTGGCTTATTGTTTCATTTCTAGGTTGTTTCTCCTTGAAGTTTAACCTCTCTTTTTAAATTGGAATTGTTATTCAGTAAAGAAACTTTAGGAAAAGAAAAGTTGGAGATGCTCTTTATCAGACACAAAAAATAATCTGTTAACATTTTGTGTGAAAATCTGTGTTTAAAAGTACCCTTTTAGAAAAAATTGAAGGCAAAAGTTTAAAGTTTGAAAGTGTTGCTTTAACAATGTCAAGAGGTTTTTTTAGATCCATCAGGAAAAAACATACCAGACTTCTGGACTAATTTAACATCAGAGTTTAACAAACAAATTATTTCCTTCACTGCCTTCTTTTCCTGTTCTACTTATATCTTGGATATGTGTTTTCTTGCGAAGTTGTGTCATGTCAGCAGTCAGATCACTAAAACAGTGTTAAATACCATCTGTGCATTCACAGTTTTATATCCTATTTACTCCCTCAGGGCCCTCACATGGTGACCGAGGAGCTGCATTCCATCAGCTTTGAAACGCAGGTGTGCCTGTATGGATTGACTATAAACTTGGAAGTGAGTATTCGAGCCAGATTTTTTGAGGCAAGAATAAAAGGCATTTTCCAGCAGCTTACAGAAGAACAATAGTGTTGGGCCAGACCACAGGTCTCTATCCTAGATGTTATCTTCAGCAGTGAGCAGAGGCAGGTGTAACATTCCAGAACTTCTGGACAGAACTGTATGCTTAAGCAAGAAAGAGGAGGCTAAACAAACAAAGTATAACACAGCACTAACACTTTCCTTGGCAGCATTTACATACTGCACTCATTCTTTCCACCAGACCAGCTCCTTGCCTGTGGTGATGATTTCCAATGTCAGCCAGCTACCCAATGCGTGGGCTTCTATTATTTGGTACAATCTGTCAACCAACGATCCTCAGGTAGGTTTTCAGTATGCAAGTGCTGACTTGCTGCATTTTCACATTCCTATTAGTCAGTTACCAAATATATTCATTATAAAAAGGCTGTGTTTCCCTCAAACTGGACCTATTTTCTTCACATATACTGTTATCAACATCATAGGTTTATGTTTGCTTTATTCTTTGTTCCCTGCACAGATACAAAACCATATGCATGCTTAGCCTTCCTTTTGGTAGGCTAAAGTAGTAGTTCTTAAACTAAAGAAAGGTGATAGCCTTTCTCCACAACTTTTCTAGTTTTAATTTATCATTTTTGGATGTGATTGACCAAAGCTGTAGATGGTATACCCACACTTGCAAAGCCCTGTAGCGACAGGCGAGGGACGAAACGGCAGGTGATAAGGTGCACTGGAAGCCGCAGACCCAACCCTGCATGCAGGCGGTTCAGGACATTGGTCGCTCATCGTTCGCAAAGTCAAGCCATCATCAGATGGTATCAAATAATTCTACTAGTACAAGTACAATTCAAAACTCTCAAAGTAGATGCATAGGTGGATCTGCAATGTACTCAAGTACTGCTTTCCCATATACCTTTTATAGGAGCTTTCTGTGGGGAAGATAAATGTCAAGTAGCGCCTTCTAGGGGCTCTAACTGTGAACAAAAGCACGCTCAGGCTCTAGACTCAGTCTACAGTGTTTGCAGACTGTAGAAGAGTACTGTCAGTAGCTCTCATGCTTTTAGTGGGGGATTAGTGGCAGTCAGAGTGTTTGGAGGAGAGAAAGGGTGAGAGTTGACCATGAAGTGTGCCTAAGAATGATGGAAGGCCAGCTGACCAGCAGCCTGGACTTCATTATCACTCTGTGACGCTCCCAAAGAGCTTTTGCACAGTCTTTAGTATGTTTATGGCATGTGCAATCCAGAAACCAAATGAAAAACTAAGATGAGCCAAATGATTCAACAACATATCACTATGAGTACATGATGGTTTAAGATTTCCATGCACCAAACATACTAAAGTATGAGACTATCTGCATTAATTGGACAAGATTTAAGCATATTTTCACTGTCTTAATATACAATACTACCAGGAGCAGAGCAAGAAATTTTATCATCCAAGATGCACAAGCGGACTCTGTCTCTCCCTAGGAGTTTCCCCCTACAACTCTGCTCAGGCACCCAAGTGGACCTTGCTGGGTACCTGCAGGGGGAAGGGTCAGCCTTTTGGCCAATTTGCCCCAATAAAACCCCCTCTGCACACCTCATTTTTAACACTTCCAGATTCTGCTCAAGTACTTGCAGCCTCTTTCACAGCCTGCATGTATTTCATGGTTGCTAACTGTCTAAACAAAGCACTAATTCTGTTGCAGAATTTGTCTTTCTTCAATAATCCTCCTGCTGCCACTTTAAGTCAGCTCTTAGAAGTACTGAGCTGGCAATTTTCCTCATATGTCGGTCGTGGACTCAATTCTGAGCAGCTCAACATGCTGGCAGAGAAACTTACGGGTAAGAGTGTAGAAACATACAGGTTTTATTTGCTCTTGAGCTCTTATATTTGATAGTTGCAGGTAATGAGTTCAAGCATATGTCGTGGCTTAATGCCAGGCAGCAGCTAAGCTCTCCACTTTCCATGGTCAGGCAGGTTTTCAGCCATCCCCAGGCAAACAGGGCTCCATCACACGTAATGTTTACTTGGGAAGACAAACGCCATCACTGCAAACATCCCCCCCTTCCTTCTTCTTCCTGCAGCTCTATATGCTGAGTATGACCCCATAGAGTATGGAACATACCTTTGGTCAGTTGTAGTCAGCTGTCCCGGCTGTGTCCCCTCTCAGCTCCTTGTGTTCCCCATCCTATTCACTGTTGGGGAGGGGTGAGAAGCAGAAAAGGCCTTGGCTCCGTGTAAGCTCTGCTCAGCAATAACTAAAACATCCCTGTGTTATCAACACTTTTTCCAATACAAATCCAAAACACAGCCCCATTGTAGCTACTCTGAAGAAAACGATCCCAGCCAACCCAGACAGCATGACCTCCGCTTCCAGAGCTGACATCAAAAATGCCACAGAGACATTTTTTTCTTTAAAGAAAGGCACATGTCAGCTTATTGTCACCACAAAATGATTCAACTTCTGAACTTCCAGACTGCTAAACTGAAGAGGGCATCAGCATCACACTGAACTGTGATGTTATTTTGTTTCCATAGCAAGTAATTATCTCATGCATCCGAAATCAAAAGGAAGTCTTTTTGCTTGCTTATGTGGTTTGGTTTAAGTTTTGTTTCAGTTTTAGTACCTGTGTGGGTCTGTTTAGTTCTGGGACCCATCCTTCACCAGTGACAGTATAGCAAGGGGGCCCTGTCGTTTCAAAGAGATGGACTATTGAACACTTTGATCTGACTGTCCCCCAGAAGAGAGAGGCCTTAAAAGAAAGCTAGCAGAAGGAAAGAAAGCTTTATCTGTTTCTGGAGAAGAAACAGTTATAAAACATGTGGTGAGCTGTAAGAAACTCCATGCTGAGGGTGTAATAATACATCTAATGTTAGGCAAGAACAGAAGCATTTGTCAAAGACCAGGGGGAACCTTTACTTTTATTGTTTCAAAGCTGGAAGCAAAGACTGGTTTCCCTGCATAACAGTCACTTCCCCTGCTGGTTTCTTGGAGATTCCTTGCTTAGTGGAGGTAGCACAGTTGAGATGTGCTATTGTAAATCCACAGAAATCATAACAAAAGATAAATTTCTTAAAATGTGGAAGTTCAAGGTACAGCAAATGCCAAGAGAAGTAACACTTGGGCTAAAAACTGAGACTGAGCATACAATGTTGCAGAAACAAAGTCCCACACTACTTCAGGCAAATATTCCCAAAACTACTATTATGAGCTGCTTCAAAAGAATACAGAAAATCTGATCTACATCCCCTTAGCGCACACCCTTCTCAATCCATCTCCAGGTCTGGATGTACAGCACTTCTCCCCTCCAACTATACAGAATATCAAGCTTTATCTATTTCAAAACTTCAGAAACACAAGCTCACCATTTGTTTTTTCCCTCTCAGGACAGCAAGTTAGTTACAATGATTATCAACTATCCTGGGCAAAGTTCTGCAAGGTAGGGTTCCAAAAGTAAAACGTAATTCTTCTTTCTCTTACCGCTCATGTGTGTGCCTGTCTCCCAGATGCTACTGATAAGATTCCCACTTGTGATATTTGGGACTTACAGCCCAGCACAATCACATTCCTTGTAAAAGTTTAACTAGGAAAATAGTATTTCCAGAAGTTTAAAGTTTGGGCTAAGAGATATATTCACAATGTAGAGTTACATTGCTACAGATATTGGAAACTGTCATTACAGCATATACTTCTGAAAATGAACAATAGATTGTGCTGGTAAAACATACAATATATTTACATAATATATTTTTCATATATATAACCACACAATATATTTTTCATAAAGCACAGAGTAATTTTTTTCATATGGTCAGCTGTGACCTAAATTATTTCAAGTCAGATGATATATTCAGCAACTTTGATGAAGAACAGATAAATTGTTGAGAAAGAAGGGTAAAATCATTTTATTCTCATTAACTACATTATTTAAATAAGTATGGAACCTTGGAAGAAAGCTCAATTTTCTCGTCATCATTTCTGTCAAAATGGAATTTCATAACCAGGAAGAAACAACAATGACTGTGATTTTATTTTCTTGAAAAATGAGGTGCTTCCAATGCCTGTCTTAAAAATCAATTGGTTTTATGTCAGGCTGAAAGAGAGACATTACTCAAAACAGCAGTTCAAATTTGTAATTCTGGTTTGAACAAACTAGATTATTCTTAAAACACTGAGACAGCCATGTCATATGGATGTTGGGTAACACCTCTCACTTCTCTCATCGTTGTTTTTTTTTTACCATCAGGAACATTTGCCTGGAAAGTCTTTTACCTTTTGGGTTTGGCTTGAAGCTATTCTGGACTTAATTAAAAAGCACATTCTTCCTCTTTGGATTGATGGGTGAGCAACAAGGAAACTGCTCTCTATTGATCTCTCCCTGCTTTGTCTTTTTTTCTCTTTACTAATCTCAGTTTTATCTATGCAGAAGAGAATTTGCAAAGAGTTTAAAACTTCTCCCTCTTCCCATTTATAACTTTTGGAATATTTTGCCAACATGGAACACCACTGAATCTCTTAGAAACAGCAGGTTACATCTATTTATCAGTTCTGTCAGTGTACAGTCAAGTACTGAGATAAATTTCATCATGCTTCATAGTACTCTGCACTCAATGCCATTGAGCTCCACCTATAAATCACGTGAAGCTTTTGTCATAGTTTCAAGACCTTGTAAAGCTTTTGTAACCAGCCTTTGAACATCTATATAAAGTTTGGCCAGTTGCACTGAACAGACTGAAATCTGTACTTTTTTTCCAATAGTAAACCCATGTTTTTTTTGTTACACTTCAGGTACATAATGGGATTTGTAAGCAAAGAAAAGGAACGAATTTTGCTCAAAGACAAGACACCAGGAACATTTTTGTTAAGGTTTAGTGAAAGCAATCTAGGTGGAATTACCTTTACTTGGGTGGATCAGTTAGAAAACGGTAAGTATAATTTAAAAAAAATAACATAAACCTCAAATTGCAATACACCTGTAATACAGAAGCCATGGTTTCTTCAGTTTGAAAGTAAAATTCACGAGTATCATGTCTTAGTACGGTTTTGGGCAAGATACAAGTATCGTATTTACTGAAACATAAATCAAAACTCTGAAATCTACCTCTCGGTTCTTAACTATCTTAAGTTCATTAGGAAATGAACTTCCTTACTGCAGGCTTTAAATTTGTGTACACATGCTCAGAAGGTATATCTTGAAAGCTGATCTGAACAAGTAAAGCCCACACCAGTGTAAATTGCAAGAGAAAGGCAAAAATACGTTCCAACAGTAGATGCTGATCTACCAGTTATCAGTGATGCCTTTGTATTTTTACAGGAGACGTTACATTTCATTCGGTGGAACCCTATAACAAAGGTCGCTTATCTGCACTGCCTTTTGCTGACATACTGCGTGATTATAAAGTTATTATGGCAGACAACGTTCCTGAAAATCCTCTGAAGTATCTGTATCCAGACATTCCCAAAGATAAGGCGTTCGGCAAACACTACAGCTGTCAGCCAAATGAAGGTTAGGTTCCATTTCTCTATTTACCCTTCCTGCAAAGAAGCTGCAAAGTCAAGAGGCAATTTGAGGAATGTGGGGAGGGAGAAAAAGAACAGATTAAGATGCCTCCATTAATTGCCGTCAAGATAAGTGTTTTAACATGTGTCTATCATTTAGACAGCTTCATTTTGTAAATACATTCTTGGTCTTGGAGGTTATATTAGAGGAGACAACAACAATATTTCAAAGAAGCAAGGAAATAGATCTTAGGGTACAAAGAGTCAAAAATCAGGATTATTTCTTTTCCTGACTGATGCATTACAAAATTCAGTGCTCGAGTGTTCAAAGGAGATGAAACTTAAAAGTCATCCTGCTGATTGGCTTTGTAATTACGTTACAGTAGCATGCAGTCTCTTCAATTTCAAGGGAATTCTGTATTTTCCAAACAGCTTGGAAGACCCATTTTATTTCATTTCATTTGGTGGAACCCTATAGCAAAAGGTCACTTACCTACACTGCCTTTTGCTGACCTGCTTTGCAATTACAAAGTTATCATGGCATGTTCTTGAAAAACCCTGGCAATTGAACTGGAAAATACAAAAAGCCTAGACAAGAATGGCTTCAAATATGTCCAGGCCCACACTTGCTCTTGCCTCAGTTACAAGTCAAGCCATTTTTAGACCAAACTTGCTCTCACTCAAAAAGCCCTCAAAGCCTTGATTTTTTTAGTAGATAATACACATTCTTCTAGACTTCCAATATTAAAGGTTACAATTCCATCTGAGTTCAAATTCCCACTCTACCCAAAAATATTTGGAGGCTACAAGTGGTTTTCCTCTTCATTTTAATTCAGTTGACTTTGCCTAATGCTCTAATCCTCTAAAAATTTACGCGTGTGCTTAATTTAATGCAAAAGACATTGCTGAAGCTGTATCTGTAGAGAGAGAGCTGCACACAAGCATCTGCAGAACTGAAATCTAGAAGCTCAAAATTACCAAGCTTGTAGAATTATGGTATATTTGCTTTTGAAACCGTACCAAGATCTCTTTCACCAGTTGTGGTCTTATATTCTGATATGGCAACTCATATGAAGGGAGCACAGCCAATTATGTGACTAAGACCTGAACCCAAAGACCAGTCTCAGGAATTCCCCTCATTTTTATGGCTGTTTATTCAAACATGAACAGCAACATTTCTGTGTTAATATATTATGGTCTGCAGCACTTAAAGCAGATATATAATTTCAAATAAATAATAAAACTACCAGGCAATATTTAATTTCTAACATTTATTTTTAGTCTCAAAGCCCTCAGATGGAGGCGGCAAAGGTTATGTTCCTTCTGTATTTATCCCAGTCTCCAAAATGTAAGTATCCTTATGGATGTGTTACATTTCAAATGTTATCTTTATTAAATTTACATACAGCTTCAAAGTTATCCCTGCCTCCCTTCTCCCATTCTAATAGTTCAGGAAAGCAACACATTGCATGTTTTCGTTTGGCCAAGGACTGCTAAAGACAAGAAAGGGAGGTAAAGAACTTCACTTTTATGGTGCGTTTCCCATCCATGTGGCAAAACATTTGTAAAAATTCAATGAAGGCTTTACAATTTTTCATTGCCTCCTTTTTCTCTCCAGCAACTGATATTAGAGTCAGGTTTATCCTCTCTTCCCTTGGTCCTATCTCCTACATTTTTAAGTGTATACCAGCTGGTTAGCATGTGCGTACAGGGCCACTAGCAAGCCCAAGTATAAACTTAACTTAAGCATTCACCCTACTCCACTGCTATGCATCAAGTTAGAGGGATTTAGGTTGCTTTTAAGATTATTTTTGTGGTTTGTTCTTTTTCCTTTTTTTTTAAGCTTAAATGATTCTACAGATCCACATTCTCCATCAGATCTTCTTCCAATGTCTCCAAGTGTTTATGCTGTGCTGAGAGAACACCTGAGTCCCACTGTGATCGAAACTGCTGTATGTTGTAAACTTTTCCATTCATAAGTTAATACTGTACATACATAAGCAAGTTGAACATGTGCAACACAGATGCTGTTTATAAAAAAGGCTGCTTGTACAATTATTAGAAAAATCAGTGCTCTTTCATCACTCAGTGCAGACATTTCCTATTCTAAATGGGACAGGATGTACAAGCATATTTGGAATCACTGTATTATATGAAATGGTTTGACACACTGGCCAGTGAATCATGAATGTCAAAATTCAAAGATCCTGGAGTTCTTGCATAAATGAAACCTTTACACTGACAAATACATAACAATTACACTAATTCTATAGCTAGCAAAAAGGACTTGACTTTCGTAGGGAAGCTGCACAAGGAATATAAAAACTTGTGATTCAGCAAACTTGCACAACTTTTCTGTGCTGTAAGTTTCTACTTTGGGTACCAAAGTGAGAAACTAGAAGTCAACTAAAATCTTCTTAGCAAATAAAACTAATATTCACTAAGTATATAGAAGGATTGGGGAAATACTGTACCAACGTCCTATGTGAAATATTTCTCTCTTCTACTTACTGACTAGAAATTGTGTTCTGAATCATTGTGGTTTAGAATACTTCAAGCACTGATGTGTAGCCACTGGAGATTTGCCCAGCAGACTTCTGTCAGGAAACAAAGTAGTGGTTTGGCTTTAACAGCTTTAAAAGAATACCTCCTTTTTTAATACTAGGTCTTGGTTTTCTCTATGTTCAATTATTTATGGTTTTAAAATAGTTATGCATTTAAATACCTGTCAACTCCCCATCAAATGCCTCTCTG